>JAPDSC010097023.1:180977-196021 GCA_026290005.1 Latrodectus geometricus
ATATATATATATATATATATATATATATATATATATATATATATATACCCTCACTCCTGGTAACAATATTTAAAGCACACTTCCAGTGTGCGAAAGTGCTAAACATGGAAGAAACCATTTTTTTGCTGCTAGTAATTGAGATTCACATATCTCATCAAAGCTTGCACCATTGCCTTTTTAAATTTTATTTAATTTATGTTTTATATTTGTAAACATATATATAATGAGGTTTTAATAATATTATATACAAATATTTTTGTTTTTTAAGAGATGTTGTTTTGTTTAAAAGTAAATAAATTTAAAATAAAAAATTAAGCCTTGGTGCAGCATGTCTATTTTTGGACCTTGTGCTATAAAACCAAACCAACCAACCAAAGCTTGCACCAAAATCATGTTTGCGGAACTAAGAGTTCCAGTTGCAATTGTTATCAAACTAATTATTCCAGTGCATGTTGTCTGGCAATCAACTCCATTTCATGATTCAGGGCTAATGATGTGATTGTATGATCCATTGAGGCCTTTCAGATTAATGATTTTGTCACCTCAATTGCTAATGATGTACTGCAGTGTTTTTTGTGATGGTTTTAAATCCATCATTTCCATATTCTGTGAACAATTGAAATTTTTATGGGAACAACTATTAAATTTGTATTATAGTAAGTTTCAATTCTAGTAGGCTATAATTTTTTTAATTTATCAAAATCAGAAAATCCTGGTTATCATTTTCTCATACACCAGCGGTTAATACTTTTTTACTTATTAAAATAAAATTTGTGTTTGAAAAGTTTGGCATGCAATTTCTGCATTTAAATATTGTATTTATGTCAATACTCTTCCTAAATGTGTCAAAATGTAAATAAGAGTACATTTCCTGTAATTCATGTTATAAGTTTTTAGTCATTTTGAAAATATTAATATTTTAAAACTTATCTTATATTTTCTTTAGGTTGTGAGAAACTTTTTGTGAATAAAAATACTTTTATTGAAAATATAAAGTTTGCTATAATATTCTTTTAGGAAGAAATTGAAGCACAGAAAAAGGACTGGGAGTTGGGACATCTGAAAGCGCTGAAAGAAGAAGAAGAACGAAGATCTGGCCAATTTGGGGATGATGATTCACCTTTGTTTTATAGCAGAGAAGCAGCAAATCAGGTTTCTAGATCTTCTAGATCTAAACGCAGTAAAGCAAGGGATTCCCCTAATAAATCACAAACTACTAAATCTCCTCCTAAGAGGAGAAGCAGAAGAATAATTATAAAAAAGGAAAAGTTAGATGGTAATATTGCTGAAAGTGAAGAATCAAATGATTGTGAGCCTAAGGATAGCTTTAAAAATATAAATAAATCTGAACATCTTGTTAGTATGCAAGGTTTAATTAATGGTCCAAGGAATGGGGACTTAGATACAAAAACTCATATTTCAATTCCTAAAAGTGGCTCTTTGAGTAGCAATAAAAACTGTTTATCGAGAATTACTCAGAATCCTCTAATCTTGAAACCCTTCTCTAATCCTAATTTAGTGATACGAACTAGGCGAGCATCTGCTATTGAAGCAGAGGAGCGATCTAAAAGTGAGAGTGAATCTGAATTATCAGTACCTAGCCCTAAAATTGTAAATAATGTTTTAATTGCTCATAAGAATGACTCGTTGAAGGACACATTAGCATATTCATCAACATCCTTGTCCTCATCTAGCTGCTTAATTAAAAAAGATAAAACTAACAGTTCCTTAAACCATGATAATATTTCCACTGAATTGGATGAAACTTTGGATGTATAAAATACATTATAAGTTTTTATGTTTATTTAAATTGTACATAGAATCAAAATTGATGTGTGTTTAGACCAATGAAATTTGAATCATGCAGCTTGTGTTGTACATTTGCAAGAAATGTTTTTATGAAAGGTTCGCATGTCTGCTTATGAAAATAGTTATTTGTTACATGTTTATTTCGGCTTTAGAAAGGGAAAAATATTTTAGTGACCAATTTTTTTTGTTCTTCAAAATTGTGATCCATGAACTCAAATTGTCTATAGATAATGATGTTATTTAATATATTGTATAACTATTTTGAAACTGTCCAAAGTTCAATAAATCTGCAACTTGCTGTGTTTCTGTGTCTCATTTTTCTTGGTGTAGTTACATCATTTCACGTTGTCAGAGGCTCTGTTTTGGTGTCAATATGGTGAAGTATCATAAACCTCACTGACAAAGAATTTATCGAAAGTTATTTTTCTTTTCTCCCTCATTTATTGCTTTTGCAAATGAAAAGCTTTATTCAGAATCATTTGAAAAATGATCAATTGTTAAAATGGAAAAATAACTTCTGGGTTTGCTTTTTTTGGCACTTTCTAGGGTAGAAATAATTGTTCTTGCTCGAAAATGCTGTTTTCATGGTAGATCCACCTTTATTCTTATATTATTTTTGTGCCATCCTAATCTTTGAATGAAACTTCTGTTTATTTATTTTCAATTTCTTAATTCCATATAAATAATTAGTAATAACTTCTATCTATCACTATCTTTTATAATTACGAATTGGCACCAAAACAAATCTTCAGACTTCTAGCCATGTGGCTCTACCAAGAAAAATGAGATGCATTTAAGAGCAAGATCAGATAAATCATCCTAGATGTTGCTCAAATTTAGCCACAAACATATTTTCAATTTTAAAATTATCTAAAATACTCTTTTAATTATAAAAATATTAATATTTCATGTTTAATTAATTAGCTCTTTTTATTCTATTTTCATGCGTGTCAAAATTTTTAAAGAAAATTTAGGAAATTGCTAATTTGAAAGAGAGAAAAAAAGAAAAATTATAATCTCAAAGCATTCATATATTTACATTTTAAAAATAAATTTTAAATCATTTTATAAAATCAAAAACTGATAAGTATCATTCAAAATAAATTACCTTTAATAAATATTTTTGTACTGCTGTCATAAACTACAAGTTATTAATTTGGAAAATTTTTATGATAGTCTGAATGCATCTTAATAATCTATGAAACTTATTTTCACTTAATTGTAGAAACTAATTATGTACCATTTGAGTTCATTGGCATATTTTTAAAGAATCATTATTTTGTTCTTAGATTCTTTCATAAAGTATGACCATTCCTAAATTTCTCCCTTTGAAAATCTGAGTATCAATAAATATGGTTAAAAAAATTAATGGAAAAGCATTCATAGAATAATAATAGTATAAGAATGTCAGTATCATTATTAATTCTTAAGTAATGAAATAGATTAATTATATCAGTAAAAAAAATATTTTGACATAGCAGCTGATTTTAAGATAAATCTACTCAAATTAATATGGTTCAATGCTACATTTACTCACTTTTATTTTTTTATTCTTTTTAAATTAGCTTTCTTAATCTTATATCAAAAATAACAAACGGGTATACAATTTGTTCCCGCTTTAATATAATACATAATGAATAAACATTGTGTTACCAAATCCACAATTGATATTTTGTCAGAAAATTTGGATAACGTATAATTTGATTCAGAATGACAAAGAACTTTGTTATTTCATTATTTATTTAAAAAAATTATTATGAACCTTTTATTGTGTTAAAAAAAGTAACTTTTAATATAATTAAACATTCCTATAAATAAAAGTTAAAAATAAATTTAATATATATTTTACAGAAAAATTTTTAAAAAGTGTCAGCATTTCTAGCAGCTTATATTTTCCATCATTGGTTAACCTTATAGTAACATTATGTTATAAATTGCATCAGTTTTGTTCCTGTTAAGGAAAGTTAATAAATTTAATATACAGCCTAACAATTGCATTCTTAAACTAGAATTATGAGTTGCATCAATAAATTGTATACACTTTAAATTGTCATAGGTAAACTGTATTTCACGTTCTAAAAAGTTCAGTTTCTGGGAGAAGGCTATTTTATCTTTTTTCAATAGGTGCTAGCAGAATCGTCACTAATTACTCAATATAGTTAAGCATAATGTGGTAAGATAAACCTTAATTCAACTTGAATGAAGCTGTCAGTATGTACTGGGTATACAAACATATATAAGTATCTTGGGCTAAGGAGAACCTTCACATTGTTGGAAGGACTGAATTTGCCTAATGTAAACATGTAATATAGTTTGTCTGCAAAAGGAATTATTGGGCATTTCCCCTTTGAAAGTACAATAACAGGCAAAAAGTACCTGACAATATTAGCATATTCCCTGACATCTATGCATTACACTTTAATGACAAATTTTTTCCAGCTAGTAAGCCCTAAGCTCATCCTCACAACACTGAAACATACCTTGATTGAAATTTTGCAGGCCTTATAATGAGACTTAATGGACCCTGTCAATTTCTTTCCCCATGCTCTGCAGATCTGCTGGATTTCTTATGAAGCACAATAAGAGATAACACACAATAAGTCACAAACATAAATCTTGTAATTTAGACAATTTGGAAGTAGATTTAACCAGTGTGCTCAGAAATCCTATTGAACACCTTAGTGTACAATGTAAAGAATCGGTGACTCATTCTCGGAAATGTATTGATGCTGGAGGCCCTTTTGAACAATATTTGTATTAACGTGAAAAAGTATGTTTGAATTGAACTTAAAGCTTTCTATATCTGGCAATTGAATCTTATAAAATGAAACAAATTTTCTGGGCTGGTTCAAAGTGTGTATAATTTTAAAGCACCCTGTATTTTTATGAGTCCAAGTGTCGCTGTTTCTTGAAGCTTATGTTTTCCTTTAAGTTAACTTGCTGGTAACATTGTGATGCAATAAATTGCATTGATTTTTGTATAGTTTTTTTTAAATCTTCAAGATTATTTCAAATTGCTGCATTCTAAATTGTTGAACGTCAAACATAACTTTTTTAAGCCTCTAATGAACTCTCATAATCAATTCATTTTTTTTAAACATAAAAGTGTTTATTCATGTATTTTTATTATTTTCACAGAATATGGTAACAAAGTTAAGAAATATTCAAACAAAACATTTTCTACCTGACCTTTATTTTTTTTAATGTTTCTTGAAAAATGTGTATCTATGAAAATATAGTAACAAATCCACTAATCTTAAAATGTTCAATTCTTCACACAAGAGCTAAATGATATTTCCTTCCCTCTGAAACACCAACTCCAGGTATATATTAAAGGACTATATACATGAATAATTTTAAAAAAATATTTAGATGTTTGAAATAATGATTATATTAAATATATCTTTCAAAAACTTTTAACACATTTTTTTCAAGCATTAAGAGTTAAAAATATTTCATTATTCACAAGTATCGTGTGGCAGAATTTTTTATTGCTAAAATAATCTGATATGGATACATGCATAGCAATAAATTACATCTATAAAGTAAAGAAAAAAAATTTTCTTTTTAAATTTTAATGTCAGATTACTTGACAATTGTAGTCAGAATAACAAACATAAGAACTAGAACAAAAGTAACATGAACACTGTTAAGAAACCTGGAAGCACATTAAGTCTATAAATTGTTCATCTTGTGCTAAGCTCTCTAGTATCTCTTCCACTAGGGCAGTGACTTGAATGATTCACATCCATTACTGTTCTTGTTTCACAATTAGGAAAGAGGGCTTGATTGCACTTTTATACGATAATTGTGGCCAAAGTGGAATATTTGTAATTTCATCTATCCTCTTGTTTGCTTTCTCTTTTTTTCCAAAAATTTTCACGAAAAGGTATAAAAAGAAATTAGTTTATCTGCTGTTTGTAAAATTTTGGTTGCTTTTTATGAGAATAGAACATAACAAAGTTGTAAATCATTTAGGATTACTCAGAGTGCACTGTGATGTGAAATTATAATAATTTATTGCATTTGTAGATGCTTTCTCATTTTGAATTTCTGCAATTTTAAAGTTTGTCAAATCTATGTCCCCCCCCCTTTTTTTTTATTTTTTTTTTTTATATATATTTGACTCATTTTTCAGCGATAGCATATTATTTTATTTTTTAGTTGCAGATATCAAATAATAAGCAAAGATAAGTAGAATTTAAAAAGATGTAAATAAGTTATACAAGAATCTTAACAAAGCCTATATTCAACAATTTTATATAGTGTTAATTATTTTAAAGCAAATTCCTTTGTGTCACCACATCACAGTATTTTGACTCTTAAAGGTAAAGTTTTCACTTTAAATGCAAATATTGTGTTGAAAATTAACTGATGTGTTATTCCAGTTGAGTAAGAATTTATCATTAATGAAAATTCGTTTATGTATATTTTAAACTTTTTCTATAAGTAATATGGAAGATGTAACACTATTTTAATCAAACAAATTTGCTTTTTTGAATAAGAAATTTTATGTGTAAATTTTTGTTTCTAGAAAACCTTCATTTCAAACTGAATTCATTCAAAAAATTGAGACAATGTTTTTGCCCAGGAAAAGCATCCATTTTTTGTTTTTCTTATAAAAAGTTCAATTTCGCATATAAAGCTGCATAATGAAGACATTAATTGCAATTGAATTATATTGGCATTACTTATGAGACAAGTACTTTTATTATTTCTACTGTAGTAATTGCAAAACAAAGTGTATTTTCTTATAATTTATTATCTTCAGCCTAACATGTAAACTTAAAACTTTGAATCAATTATAATGTTTTTATATTGAGCATAGTACCGAATTTCTTTTTTTAAAACAGAAATAGAAAAATTGCTGAAAAAATTTTAAAAATGAAAATGTTGAGAAAATTTTATCATGTTTAATTGATATTCTTAATTTGTTCAGATGAATAAAAAGTACTACACAATTTACTTTATTATTATTATACAGTAACATATATAAGTTTCAATGGAGCTACATCAGCAATAAATGTGTATGAAAATTCATTTGTAATAGCTACAAGATTTATTTCTAACAGTCAAGTCCAGTCATAAAGAACTACAAATATATTAGGTTAAACTTTTAAGTAATTAATGTGGATCCTTAATCTTAAGGTAAAATTTTAAATCTAGAAACTTTAGATACAATAAACGAAAATCATTTTTGTAATTTATTTTTCTAATATATATATATATATTTCTGATTTAACAGTTTATGTACTTCGTATCAAACAAAGTAAAAACATTTCTTTCCTGGTTTCAAAATGAAGTTTGAAACCAGGAAAGAACCTGGTTTTTTACCTTACATCAATATTTGTGCAATAAAAATATCATTATTTCAAATGTTGAAATAATTTTAATTTTGGTTTTGAAACAGTCTTAGTTTTAGTGTATTTTCCCCCTTCAATAGAAAGCTATTGAAGATGTTATTATTTATAAAAAATGGTGAGCTTACTCCATGATTGTTAAATCTCCAGAAATATTTTAATAGAAAGGTTATTTTAATAAGTTTTATAAAATAGCAAGTAGGATCATTTTATGGTTGTAAAGGGAATCTAATGAAAAAAAATGCTTAGAATAACAAAGATTCATTACTTATTATACAAATAGCGTAAATTAATTGAAGAAAATTATTTTCATAAAAGGAAAGATTTTTTTTTTAAATAATTTTTAAGCATACATTTTAAATTCCTTTATCTTGCCAAAAAATAATAAATTAGACTGTTTTTAGAAGTTGTAAATTCATTTTACCACTCAAGTTATATGGAACTTGAAGACTAAATTTGAGTACATAATTTCTGTATTTTCATTCAAGATTTTATAATGATAAAATAATTGTGTCATTTTTGCAATCCTCTTAATTATCATTACACACACACTTGGAAATTTTAGAATGGAAACATTTACAATGATGTTTGAAATTGCCAGATTAAAGAAAAAATGTGTTTGGTTGGTTTGATGATATCAATAGGGAGGGTAACAAAAACTACTTTGTAAGGATTAGTGATATTCTCTTATGTATTCTGTCAATATTTAAAGTGAATTATTTCATTGCTTTTTCTATTGGTCTTAAATACTTTATTTATTAGCAAAAGAAATATCAGTTTTTAAGATAAATAACTATGACACTTTTTTCCAAATGCTTTCAATTAGATATATTGAAATGGAACTTTCAACAATACTGTTTTTTCTTTTTAGGTATTAAATATTTCTTGAAAGAAATTATTTAAAATGCTAGCTGGAGTTGGAAGAATTTATTATTAAATATGTGAGAATGTTAGCATAGGAATTTTTTAAAAAATGTCCATATTAAAAACTCATTGCAGATTTTTTAAGAGAGCAAGTAGCTGTTTAATATTTTCATTGTTAAAATACAGGAAAATAATCACTTATTGCATACTTTAATCATTACAAATATGATGATTCAGTAAAATATAGTTCAGAACACTTTTTATTAAAAATTATGCATTATTCATTTTGCAAATTTTTGCTGGAGTTTTTAGGATTTAAAAGTAATTTAACAGTTGTATAATTTTTCCTTTATTAATTTTGCTTAGTTAAAAAAAATTTAATTCTAATAAATTTATAATAAATACTGTAAAAGAGTCACCTTTGAATTTCCGTTTATCAAATGCTTCATAACACTTTGATTTCATTGAACAAACATTCAGTAAGTTGATGCCTTGCCAATTCAATCACGAAAGCAAATACAGTATTTAGAAATAGTTTGAGTTCTATATATTATTAAAATGCATTTCAAACATTTGGTCTTGATGAAATTAGCTTTCATTTGCAAAAAGTGGTCATTCAACCACAAAAATTAACCTTTATATTCAAAATCAATTTTTTTCTTTCTTTCTTTCTTTTTTTTTTTCTTTTTTTTTTTTTTTTTTAAATTTAAAAAAAACTTGTTTCTACTATGAATTTTAATTATATATGATAATTGTTTGTGTATGTTTTCAGTGATTTGAAATAAAAGATCCCTTTTAAAATTCTGATGGGCACTTCATCTAAAGAAGTTGTTAATCATTCTAAATTGATTATCTATTTCTAAAATGATAAGGTGTATCTAGTATCGGGAGCACAATGCTTGACCACATACAATATTATTGACGTAAGCTCTTTTTGGTACATAGTTAAACATGGTATCTTAGAATGCTCAAAAATACTGTTAAAGGACATTTTTTATGAGTACAGTATTAAAAATTGATCTCACACACACTTGCTACTGGATTTGGTATAAAAACAGGTGCCCCTTGGTTTGGAGATAAAATTTAATTTTTGGTAGCCCTAATATTTTCAACCTTGATAAATTACAAAACTCTTATCCTGTAAAAAATATGAAAATTATTAATTAACTTATTGAAAGGTTCAATTAAGTTAAATCACATTTATGTTTTATGATAAAAGTTGAGAAAAAATTTTAATTATTATGGTTTAGCTTTTGTATAACGACAGTGACCATTTTTTTACTCACCTCTTGGTGTCAAAAAATTCAAGGCAGAGTCGTACTACAATCTATAAAAGTTACTAGAAAGTACTTTAAAAAATCATTTTTAACTTCCTATGAATTCTGCTATTTCATTTATATTTATCAAATATTAATATTTTATAAAAGGAAAATTAATCCAAAATAATGACACATAGAATATTCAAACACATGTTGATGCTCCTATTCCTGAAGTTAATATTTGCAAACCATTTTTTTATATTAATATATATATAATTTTGCTAAAAATAGCAAGCTTTGGGGACCATTAATATCCTTGAATTTTATTGAACATTGAAGTAGATGCACATCATTCATTTAATTTGTAAAATCTCATTGCACCTTAAGTTTCATTTATGATTCTAATCAACCATAATTCATTCTATTTTTATAAGTATTTCTATTAAATGAATGTATTCTGTAATGTAAATTTTAGGAACCAGTATCATAATTTATAAGTTAATTATCATTTTCACCAAAAAAAGTATTAAATTCTCAAACATGAATGGGTCAGTTGATAACATTGTTTTTAGTATAATTTTGGTTTTAAATCCTATGTATAAAAATGAATGCTAAGGGATTTCGCTCTAGATGTTTTAAGAATCCTTTATGATTTCAGTTTTACTGCTTCTGTAACTTCTATCCATATGGTTGTTATAGAATTATTTATTTCCTACTTTCTGTCATTTTAATCTATTAGCAAATAAATTACAAAACTTTTAGAAACTCTTTGTATATTGTTTCTTAATGACTTTATTGTGAAAAAGGATTATAAATATGTTAAAAGAAGAAGAATTTAATGTAATAGGTATTGCCACGAAATGGAACAAGAAAACTAGTTTTTTACATCTAACCATGCGCTTTAAAACAATTTATCTTATATAAATCTTTCTATAAAAGATGCTTACTTAATTTACTTATTTTTATCACAATTTATTTTTTAATACATTTTTGGCATAACCTCCATGCAATATATTATTTAATTATAATAGAATGTAATAAAATTCAGAAATATCAAATTTATTAAAGCTGTAATGATTCACATATTTTACAAGAAAAGTGCCCCTTAAACAATTCTATAAGCAAAAAATCTTAATTACCTTTTTTTCTTTTTTTCCCAATTTTGTCATTTACACTTTATTTCCTTATATATAGTATAGAACTCTTTATTATGTAAAAGTATATTCATGTTTTTATGTGTATAAAAATAAAAGGTTTTTTTTTTTCTCATAAAGAGAAGAACATTAATAAATGCATAATAAATATTGCACTATATATATTTGCTTTACATTTAACTCTGAAAATGCCATATGGGATTAATTTTAAATTTATATATTTATTTCAATAACTACCACTTTTAAAACATGTGTATTGTAAAATAATTTCAGTTGCTTGTGTATGAAAATTATTCACAAAATCCCTTGCTTTACATCTATTATTTATTGTCTGAAAAATCGACATGTTAAAAATAAAAATTTTTTTCTCCCTTTACAGATTTATTTTTCAGTCAATGGTCAAGAAGAAATGCCTGTAAGTAATGATATTAAAATTTATTTAAAAAAAATTGTTTATATATGTAGCCTGCTATCTTTCCGTGCTTTAAAAAATTTATGACAGTTAAAATAATGTGATTTGTATTTCATTTCTTGGAATCAAGTAATGATGGTTAAAGTGGTGTGACAGTGTTAAAGAAATTATTAAATTTTCTTTAAAGTTTTCAATTTCTATGTAAAGAAATCATAGAGAATGGTGTTTAAGCAATCTATTTTTCATTTGATGTTTTCCCTAAATCAGTATGAAAATGTGATGAAGGATAAAGATTTATGTAAAGATCTTTAATATTTTATGTGTATGAAAAAAATTTGTAGAGCTATTTATGAATTAAAAAAAAAAAATAATGTGAAACAAGTTGGAAATCAAAGTGAGTTAAATACTTTGATTCTCTGGTATAGGTTATATATATTATAGATGTTTGGAGTTTACTTTAAACCATAGGCCCCTATCTAATTAGCCCCCATGAGCAAAAAATTACCCACCACATAAAGTTTTGGGGTACTCAGTGGGTGTGCTATCACATTTGTGCCCTTTATAGTCTGAAATTTCAGAGAATCCTTAGTGGCTGGGCATTATAGAGAAAAGAAAAAAAAACTTATTAGAATTTATTAATATTTTATGCTATTTATAATTAGCAGTATTCTAAAAAAATTTAAGTATGCACATAGTTAATTGTAATAAAAATGCCAATCAGTTTTGTGTGAAAAAAATTGCTGTTAATTAAAATATTTTTCAGATATGGGCTCCTCCTACTCCACCTACTAATGAAAATGACATTTATATTGACTACAGTGTTGCATTTTGGTATGAGCCATCACTTATGCATGAAGCACGCTTACCACCAGTTTTTATCAAGAAAGAAGCAAAAAGACAAAAAATTGATCCAGTTGTATCAGGTAAGTTTTTAAAAATTAATTATATCTAATAAATTGCTGGTGTTGATAAAAAATTTTATAATTTATTTTAACTAGTGAATATTAATATCTTATAAATGTGTGCTTGTGTGTATATATATTCCATTTGTGTTACTTATTTTTTAGCTGTAGCTACTACTCGAAAACAAAAAGTTAGAAAAGATGATATGGTGAATATTCCTAGATCATTATTCGATCGACCTTCAGCTGCTATTTTAAAAATGCGAAGGGAAGTCAAATTACAAAAAGTGAAAGGTTTAATGGTTGGAACTAGTAGTTTGGCCAAACCTTTGACATCTTTCTCTAGTCTAAAACAATCTCCTATTGTTGTGAATAAGCCTGCTCTCGAAACTCATAATGATAAGCTTGACTGGTTGGTGCAAGAAGATTGGGCAATATTACAAGTAAATCTTTCAATTATTCTACACTTATTAATAATTAAATAAAATTATACTAAATAAATTAATATAAAACCAGCTTTAAATCAAAGCATAAAACAAAATAATTGTCTATTTTTGTTAATAGATTTCATTCATATGCTATTTTGTTAAATAAAAACTGAAATGTCAGTGAAAGGCTCTTAATTATTTTTAACCTCAGTAATTTGAAACTCAAATTCAATAAGAAAGTATTGTTTATTTATCTATAAATTTGTATCTAACTTCAGTTATTTTAAATAAAACATCAATGTTACAAGATAAATGAAAATAACTGTTAAATAATCACAATTTATTAAGAATTAGAACTTGCCAAATCTTACTTTTCTGTATTCAAGAATTGTTTTTTAATTTTTAATTAATATCTTTAAACTTACTAACATACTTATTACTCATGTAACTTTTTTTTTACTTTTAATGCATATTTATTCAGAGAAAAGACTAAGCTCTATTAATCTTAATCCTTGACATTTTATGAAAGTGATACCTAATTTGAATTTTTACTTTTTTTGGGAAATAACTTAAAAGTGGTGCATAATAAATATACATTGGAAAATATATTTATGTTAAGAAAAATCATGTATTACAAGTAAATCTTATGTGTTTTACAAAAGTGTATTACAAAAGTGATCCAGTTTAATCATTTTTTAAAAAATAAAACATTTATGATAATATAATTGCATCAAAAATTGGTTTTAACATTTCTTTTCCTTGTAATAGAATGAATTATCTGTAAAACCAAATTTTTTCCTGTTTATATTCTAAATATAAACAATTTAATATTCTTTTTTGGATCATAACTTAATTTATTGTAACAATCATGATTCTGCTTTTGTTATCTTAAATACAATTTAAAGGATAAGCTGAAAAATTTAGTACAAATATTATATTTTTAATTTTCTCTAAGACATATTAGATATTTTTTACCTGCAGTTATACATAATAATTTTATAATAAAAAAAATAATTTACAATTTTAATTCTTTCTTTTTACTATCAGTTAAACATAATATAATCATTGTATTCTATCATCAAATACAGTTATATTGGGTACTTATATAGAGATAAATAGTTTTTATTTTAAATTTTACATTCTCTTCAAATTTTTTATTTGAAAATAAAAGTACTATTATTTTAAAACATTAATGCACTTTTTTTTTTTTTTTTTTTTTTTTTGTTGAAATACTTTTTATAATCATAAAATATTTAATTCATTTCTTGCTTTTTAGATAATACAGGATATTCAGAGTATTCCTTTGAATTTAACAGTACTATTACCAGGACATATTCCCAATTGGGATATGGCATGTGAGGCTGTGTTTGCTGTATGCCAAAATTATCGATCATCAAAATCATGTAAATGTAGATATGAAAATATAGTTGTTCCCAGAGAGGAAGGTAAAATATTATATGACACAAATCCTAAGAAGCAGAAAAAAACTAAAGGAATTTACAAGGTAATATTTCTAGTATATTTACTTTTATAAAAAATATTTATTTTTTAGATTATTGTGAAATGTCAACAAAATTCTAAATAAAATAATTTATTTTAACTTTAAAAATGTTTTTAAATTAATTATTATTTATTTTGAATTATAATAAATGAAATGAGATCATTATTTTTGTTTACTCTTATTGCTTTTTATAACTATATTTTGATTAAAATACAAATTCTTTTTCACTTTTATTGATGAGTGAAGTCCTACAGTGTATCAATTAATCAATTATTACGTTTTCCTTTGATCTAAACTTTTAACTAAATTTGACTAATTACCTACCAATAACTTATATTCTTATTAACAGAAAAAATATCTTGTGGTTTATCTAATATATTTGTGTCAAACATTCATCATATTTTTAAAGTTACATTTTTTTTTTAAATCATTATTTTCTCAGTGATAAACTTTGTGCATAATAATTATTCATAATGTTTTGCTAATTTTAATTTTTACTTTTTTGTTTAAGTATTGTTAAATGTTTAAAAACATGTGCAGATTATGTAATTTTTTCATATTTTCAGACAAAGAATAATAGACCAATGAAGACAAGTCAGCTTTATATACAAGATAACAATGCAACTTTCTCAAAAATAATTAATAAACGTTTTAAGTTACTAGCAGAATCAGCAGTGAAACGAAAACCGATTGAACGACCTTCATTCTTACAAGCACCCAAAAATCCAAAGCCACCTGACAATCCTGCCATAAATTATGATGTACCTCTAAGTCCTAAAAAAATTGCATGTAACAGAGCTGAACGACTTGCAAGGGACAAACAGAAAACAATTCCAACTCCTGTAAGTATCTTATTATTTTATATATAAGATAAGAAAAAACTATATTTTAAATTTGTTTTAATGAACTTAAAAAAACATTTCCTACATAATAATTATCATAAAGTGAAACTTACAATCATTATTTTTTATGTGCTATAAAATAGTATTAAGTTACTGATTAGTTCTGTACATATGAGATATTTATTCCAATTTATGCATATGACTTTTAAATACATTTTGGTTAATTGATTAACCTTTAAAAAAGTTATGTTATTGTTGAGTAAGTAATATGTAAAGAAGATAAATATATTTGATTTTCATGCTTTCTAATTGAGATTTTTGTCTTAAAGATTTTAGAACTTTAATGTGCTAAAAGTTGTATTGTTGTATTTATTTAAATATTGTATTTTTTCAGATTAATTACATATGATAATACAAATTCCTAGCTAAAACAGAAAAGAAATATAAAGTTTTATTTATATATTACCTTATATTTTCTGGTTTGCATAGTAAATCAATAAATATTTCCATCCC
>JAPDSC010097023.1:212119-244813 GCA_026290005.1 Latrodectus geometricus
TAGATACTTAAATATATTCTTATTAATTACTGCTTGATTTAAATAACAGAAAATATAATTTAGAAATATAAGTCATGAATTATGCCTAAATTTTATAAAAACTCCATATAATTTTTAATAAGTGTGCAAAAAAGAATTTTTTATTCACTTACATATACTAGATATTAAAATATTTAGCAATCTTAATCTGTTTTTAAAATAAAAAATATCTTTCAATCACTATTAATTAAGCTAATTATATTCTCATCCTCATAATTATCAAAATCTAAAAAAATCATTCACATACTTGTTTTATTGATGGCCAGAGAGTTATATTCTGTCAATGTGTTCCCAATCTTGATAATTTTTCAATACATGTTACATGTCAATTAAAATTAAAAACATCTTTCTAGTAAGAGTTCTAATTATTATGTTTGTTTATTGAAATTGCTTAATCATATCTTGTTTGAAGTATTAATTTGATGTATCCCTTTGAATTTCTTCAATTACATCTTTTATTTAAAATTAAAGATGCAAAAAATATTTACAATCAGAGTATAAAATACATAATTTCAATCAGTTATTTTCAAGTGTACTCAATTAAGTGTGTATTAAGTTTTTGTTTCTAACCCCCAATTATTATAAAGATATTTCTGTGTTAAATTGCTGATAATACATTTATCCGTAAGTTGTGAAATAAAAATGACAATTGTGAACGATATTCAACAAGAATTTCTTAAAGATGTTTTAATCCAAACAATCCAGTTGTTTAAAAATAAAAGGATTGCTTTTATCTGCTAAATATTTATCTCCATCATTTGAATAATTCTGTAAATATAGGTAAATTATAACATGTTTTCAGGCTAACATGGTAGTTTATATGATAGTTATTTTAAAACTTTCTACTGAAGAGTAAAATCTATTATCATAAAGTGGCCATTGAAATTTAACAAATGTCGTTTTAGATTTCTTTGTACAGATTTTGAAGTGGCAAAACTTAGCACATTTGCATCTTTAAGAAAATCAGAACTCTAATAAAACTTTAAAAGAAATTCTTCATTTGTAACTATCTTTGAAAGCATCATCGAGAGTATATCTATATCATATTTGTTGGAAATCAAGTAGAACATTAAACACATTTGTAATTTATTATATTTACAAGTGTTCACATTACACTTCCTAGTGCTACATATTAAGTTTCACTAATAAGACTAGAATATATAAGATCAAGAGAGAATTCTTTATATGATAATATGGTTGTAGTTGTTACACGGTTAAAATTTGCAAATATGACAGTCTATCCAAAAAAAATAGTTACATTTTCCTCCTCACTATTTGCAATAATTGTATCTGTTATTCTACTTTCCCCTCAAATTTTAATGAGGTTCAAATCATATTTATTTCTATTCAAATAACAGTTTGATATTTTGAAAACTTTGAGACTCAGTAATTTACTCAGTAAATACTCAATTACTTTCTGTCAGCACGAATGACATTGTTTTACATTTTTTCTAAGCATTTATAACACTTTTTTGACACCAGAAAAACTTTTCATAAAACTAGTCATTTCATCATATGCTATTAAAATTTTAGCTAATCAATTCAAGTTTGTTTTTTTTATCTATTATTCTTATTTTAATGGAATTTCATGCCGTTATTAACTCTTTTCTCTTGAGTTGGAATTTGAAAAATTATTAAGATGTAGGCTTAACCATTCTACTTTTCTCACATCTAACAAGATTTCTCCTATTGAGTTTTTCTTATTGTTAAATGAACTCATTCTAAAATTGTTTTGTCTTGTAAGGGGAGTTGCAAAGTAGGAAAATAACAGATTGTAAAAAAAAAAGATTTCGTTCTCTAAGCGGATTATTTTCTTTTTAGTTGAACAATATTGGTACGGAAAGAAGCAAATCTGTTAAACAATTCTTTGGTTCATACTTTAATTATTGAATACTAAATTTTTTATATTTCTTTTTCAGGAATCTTTTTCTAAGGTCTTTCCTTTTGAGTAGATAAATTTTTTACTTTAAAAAAATTTTATAACAAGAAAATATAAACATGTGAATGAAATTACTTATCCTCTCTTCTTTGTTTGTAAAGAGAAAAAATTAAAAATTTCATTGGTATTTAAGAAAGGCTATTCTAAGCTAACTAATGAATCATAAATTCAAAAGCGTTCATCAAGGAAAAATATATTAAAATAATTATCTAATGGTTTAAATTTACAAATTACTTTCCTATTTAATAGTATAGTTAGTTGTTAGTGCTTCATATTGCTTTTGTTTCCTTCTGATCTCAGATTCTCATGAAATAATATAAATGTTAATTAATAGTATTTTCAAATCACATTTATAATTGTTTCCAAATGATGTATTGATTTTTTTATCATAGACTTCTAATGAGCCATTTTTATATTCTAATAAATTAAATTTATTAATGAAAAATACTTCAAATGGAGAACTATAATGTTTCCTAAATTAAAGACAAGTTTTAATAATGAGCGAACAATATTTTGACATTGTTATAAAAAAAAATATTTTGTGATAACTTTGATAAGTGTTATGCCACCACAATAAAATATACACTTTATCACAAATAATTAATTTTCCATTACTTTTTTTTATTTGTTTTCCTATCCTTTAAATAAGATTTTTCCCCCATTAAAATAGAACTATAAATTAAATTCATTGCTGTTAAAAAAATGTTATGTAATTTTGATTAAAAATATATGTGCCAAATTAAAATTTATGATTTCAAAGCAATTATATAGGGCAATAAGGTTACAATATTCAATTTCTGTTTACTAATATTATTCAATTTAATTTTATTTAAAATCTGCATTGTATTATTTTTTAGTTAGCAACAGCTCAGATACTAGCTCAGGCCCAACTACAGCAGGTTCAACCACAACAAGTTTCAATCACAGGTGGCTCAGCAACTTTGGTAAAAACAGTTTCAGCTCCTTTGAGTGGTGGTTCATCCTTAGCTATACCTGTTTCAGCTGTTGCCATGGGTGGTGTCAATATTAATGTTAGCTTACCTCAGGTACTTATATTATCATTTGATAATGATGATCTTAATCATATATTTTCACACATTTACGTGATGTGTATCTAATTAAAATAATATGTATTATGTTCAATAGACTATAAACTTACTTTTATTTATCTAGGGAAAAAGTGGAACAATTCAAACTAAAGGAGCTAATGTAACTGGTCCACAATTTAGACAATTCCATGTCCAACAAGTGGTGCCTGGAAGGAAAGGGAATAAACTGACAGCTAATTTAACTCAATTAGCAAAGGTTAATTTTTTTCACTCAATTATCATACTCATTTCAATCATAAAAATCACTATTTAAAACAAGGGTAATCCTTATTGAAGTCTCATCTTTTAGTTCAATCAATATTATTGAAGATAATTTGGATACCTAATTTTTTTCTGAAAGTATTTTCTAGTCTGCTATTTATTTTCTATTTCTATTAATTTTGCTATCAAGAGTATTTTAGAAGATTCATGTTTTTAATGAGAATATTAATTAACATTCTATTTTATTTTTAAAAACTCTTATATTTTTTCTAGCTTAAAATATTTATTGATGTCTTTTGAAAGATTCTCTGAATAAATAGTTTAAAATTGTTTTAAATGTTACTTTGATTTCAATGCAAGTATCTACTGAGAATAATATGCTCACCTTATTGCAAAAGTTATGCTGATTTGTCTTTCAATAGATGTACTATTTATTCATACAATAATACAATTACAAATACATAATACAAATTACAAATAATAATTTGTAAATAACATATAAGCTTTCTTTATTTTTATAAACTATCTTTTATTTGTTTAAACTTTAAAAATGACATTATTTATTCTTTAACTTTCGTTTTATAACCTCAATTTTCTTAAATTTTATTGTCAAAATATTCATAATGTACTGAATTCATTTATTATATTAATTCTTTCTTTTGTTTTATTAGTATCACATTTTTTTTCTTTCTTAATTTTTAATGAATAGTACAGCTGGCTCATGATTAAAAATTGTATTATAATGTTTCTGAGTAAAAATGTTAGTAGTGAGCATTTTTAACATTTTTCTTTATTATAAATAGCCTAATATTTTATTAGTGTGAGTCTAGTGTTATTAAATAAAATTTACTGATTTATTTTGTTAATAAAAATAATATGTTCATATTTTTAAAATGTAGGTTCAAGGAAAGGGAACTGCTATACAAGCATCTTCACTCTCAGCATCTATGAATGCTGTTCAAATTGTTCAACATAATCCTCAAGTAGGTACTACACAACAAGTTAAAGGCTTAGCAGCTTCAATGACAGTGCAACAAATTCAGCAAGCTATGAAACAGGCAATACCTCAGAATTTACCTGTGGTGTGTAATTTCTTAAAATTTTCAAATATTTTAATTTAGATAAGATATTATTAAAATTTTCAATATTAATATATATTTTCTACAGGTTGTCACTGCTACCCCAAGTCTTCCAGGAATACAGCAGCAACATACTCCTGGAAATTTGCGTGGAGAACCTGGTGTTGCTGGATCTGTGAAAGCTCAAACTACAACTTTACCTTCTACAACTCTCACAACGAGTGGAGTGTTAAAAGGAACACCTGCTGTAGTCGTTGGTCAACAGCAAACCGCAGCAATTCTACAGCAAGTTGCTGCATCATCATCTGGAATTTCACCTCAAGCTGTAACACTTGCAGTTCGTACAGCAACACAAGCCCCGGGGCAGCAAGTTCAAATTCAAGTACAGCAGACACCACATTCTTCTTTAGTAACTCCTCAATCTCAAGTTGTTTCCGCAACATTGCAAACATCTCAAGCTAGGATGCAACAATTATCTCAAAGTGCTTCAGTAAATATTGCCCAGCCAATTGCCGTTCAAAATACTGGACAGACATCTAATATTCTTTCTTCTTCGGGAACTCTTGTACAACAGGTACCTGCTGATTCAACTTTACAATCATCAACTCATGTTGTTATGCACAATGTTGCTTCATCCAGTTCGACACCAGTTTTATCAATACCTGCCACACTTACTGCTCCTCCTGTAACAACTCAAAACCCTGTACAAGTTGTTCAAGCTGCCATTCAGGCTGCAAAACAGCAGCAACAACAAGCTGCCCAAAAGGCATCTCCATATACCATGAGGCTACGGAATATTCCTAAATGATGAGTTTAACACCAGTTGTACTTGAATTTTAGGATAGTGCTATAGTTTTTTGAAAATCTTAACAGTTGCTGTAGCCTGTTATAAGAATTATATTATTTAAAGCTGTGATTCAAATAATCCTTGTCAATTTGATGCTTAAATTGATCGTTCTAACATTTCCTTTTCCTTTATTACGTCTATCATTGTTAATATAACATAATTCATTATGTTGCTGTTATTTTATGGTCTCAATGCCGATGGCTTACTTCTTTGATTTGTAAATTATTATTTTAACTCGTTGCTGTGATTTTTATACATTTGAAGTAAATTTAGATCTCAAAGCACCAAAAGAAGCAGCTAATGAACTCATCGTTTTTTAGAACAGTTAAATTGAATCATATCTACCTAACTATTTATGTAAGATTTGATGGCTGAGAAATTGATATTTTATTTTTTCTAAAATTTATGCAACTGCACTTTTGTTACTAAAATAAAAATATATTGTAGACTTTGTAAATAACAATGTCATGCATTGACATTTATTACCATCTTTTCCCATTCATTCATTGAAGAGTTTGTTTCTGTATAAATTGCTTATAAACATTTCAATCATCATCTAATTACATTATTCATATGTACAGTTCTAAAAAAATGAAAATAAAATACTTATTGTTATTTGATTGAGTTTTTATTGTGTTGTATTTATAATGTAAGTATGAATCACAGTTTTTAATTATTTTATTAAAAAAAAAACATGTCACTCTTAATTTTTATAATATAAAATTTTCACTCTAATTCAGAAAATAGTTGTAGTTTAGCATATAGGGATTCTTGTCAATGAGTAAACAAAGTGTTGCTTTAGGCTAGAATATTAAAATAATATTAAATTTCTTAGGCATTGCCTTTTTTTAAAAAAAAATAATAAATTTTTATGTCTAAAAATGCAGAAGATGGTTAAGTGTGTGCTTATTATTGAATGATTATGAGGGATTTTTAAGCAAATAATGCATTCTTTTATCTAAATCTAAGTATGAGAGATAAAAAAGTCTGAACTTGAGTTTTTCCTTCACAACTTTGATCTGTATTATAAGTAGTACTGCTTATTGAAAGAATTCAGCAGTTTGAAGTGCAGATCCAGATTAAACTTTTCTTTACTGTTACAGTTTCGATATATCAAACAAACATGGGAAATGTTTTAATGTGAAATCCAAAAATTTCTCTCCAATTAATTTTAAAATTGGAAATTGCAATTCACATTGGGACACAGGTTTATTTTTTATTAATTGAAACAAATCACAACAGTATATATATATATATATTTTGTAAGCAGCATAGATTTATCAGATTAAAGTTCTTTATCACTAAGTCAAGCACCTAATTGGTGGTCTTCCTCACCTTCTACTTACCATGAAATTAGTGAAAGTGAGCTTTTTTACTTGTTTTTAAGATTATAAATCGATATTTTAGTTAGTTTTTGAGGCCTTGATAACATAATTGACATGGCATGCCTGTTTATCTATGTTCAGTAGTAATATTTGAACTATGACACTGTTTCATAGGTGCGATTTTCCACTTTAAATGGCTACAGAATAAGTTTATTGTGTGAAGTCTGGGAATTTTGTTTTATCTTCATTTATTTTTAGGCCTAATTTATCAGCCTTGGTTTCTGATAGATTGGAAGCCTTTGCACAAATTTTCTAGATCTACCAATCAAGACAATGTCAATAGCAAGTGCCAAAGTTTGTAAAGGCTGCTGGTAGGTGGTTCCTCTTGCTGTGAAGTAGATGCCCTAATAGCCTTTTCTAGAATCTGGTTAAATTGTTAACACAACAGAGCATCACCCTGTCGCATACCTATATGCTTATAGAAGACTTCAGAAA
Organism: Latrodectus geometricus; assembly: GCA_026290005.1. Lineage (NCBI taxonomy): Eukaryota > Metazoa > Arthropoda > Arachnida > Araneae > Theridiidae > Latrodectus > Latrodectus geometricus. The sequence goes on from JAPDSC010097023.1 coordinate 219,154, forward strand.
AGTCATTCTCAAGTTTCTCCTTCCACTTTCCCTTCTTAAATGTAGTCTTTTTATGGGTAATTAATTTATCTGGTATATCAAATTCTTCCACTGCACACCGATGCACATTTAAATCAATATCTATTCATTTTAAAGCTGCAGCATTGTTCAACATAAACTTTATGTAGCAATGGAAGAATTTTATAGCTAATTTTATTAAGATTTTTTCAAGATGGATTCCAATCTTCTACAAACCTTTATGACTGAAATTAAAGTTGATCTTACAATTTACTAAATAGTAAAAAAAAAGTTTTGAACTTAAGGAAATGTCATTACTATAAAAATGAAAATCCATTATGCCCCATGTCGCCTTCCCCAACATATGAGCAACTCATTTATAGATACTCATCTACTTCAATTTTAGTGAACTGTTCTTTTGACGACAAACTATTTATCTGTGGGATATTTATTTAATATTTGAAGAAATTTAATAATACTTCCCTCATAATTTATGAAACTTTATGTAAGTTACATAATATCTATTTATTAAATATATTAATTACAATTATTTTAAGTTTGTTAGAAGTTAAGTTCATTATAAAGTGTACAAAACATAATTTTCTTTGTTATAATGATCCCAAATATTATTTCATATTTATTTTTTTGGGGATTATGTATCTAGTAATATTAATCTAAAAATGATTTTTATTGTTAAATAAAATATTTTTTTTTTTCATTATTTAAGAGCATTGAATAAGAAGTAAATTATTTAAGAATATTAAATAAAAAAACCATTTATAGTTTGTTTTTTTTCACAATATCTATAAGGCTTGGTTTATATTGTATGAAATATATGTGAATACAAAAGAAATAAAGTCAAATCACTTATTTATGCTTCGTATTCATTTATTTAAGAGAATAATTTCATTTTGAAAAACATTTATTTTTGATTAATGAAGCCATTTATTTTAAATTGAAAAAATTATACACCTGAAAATTTTATTACAGAATATTCTAAGCCATTTTGTCTTAAAAAAATTAAACCTTTTTTCATGTATATTATACATGAAATTAATGAATTTTCATACTATGGTTGTAAACTTAAGGGTGACAGTCAGCAAGATGAACTATCACTATGCTGAAAGGTCTTTTGTACTTTATATAATAAAGGAAACAAGCTGTTATTTTATAAGAGCAGTATCTGAGACAAGATCTAGCAGGCATTTAATTTGGTATCCTGGAGCAATGAAGTTTCAATTATATGTTGGCGCCGGTGAACAAATCTGGCCAAAAACATTTTCACTTATGCTAAGAATATATGAGGTTTCTTCATATGTAGGCATACCTTGTGCCAGGAAAATCTTCTAATTATGTAATGAAATATCTTAAAAGGGTATTTTGTACAATAATAAAGTTTAATACTTCCTTTAAATTGCTTTTATTGAAATTTAGCAGCTCTATTTCTGGTGGGATTATTATTTTATAATTTTGCTTTCTTTATGTTACTGCTGAAGTTATACCGGTTCAAAAATTGCTATTTTCCAAAAAGATAAAAATGTTGCTTCTGATCAATTTATTTGAAATGCCTAGCACCAAAAAAGGGGTTGCTGATTCAGCTCTCATCAGTTATTTTTTGCCAGGGACACCAGAGTGCCTGTGTACCTATCATTAAGATGAGAGAGTTATTGTATAAGCAAATTTTCACGGTGTAAGGAAACATTCTTAAATAAAAACAAGGTAAAGTAGACTTCTGTAAAGCTAGTAGGGTAACTTGATGATCAAAACAGGTAATTACAGAAATAACCTTTGTCCAAGCATATTCTGTTGTATGAGAGAATGAGAAAGACTTCATCTTGTGGATTACCTTTCTGTACCTTACCAAAGGAAGTGGTAATTTTATACTATTATTTGACAGCAAATAGTTTTCATTTTGGAATCAATAAGTGCAATTTTCACTATTGAGAAATTTATTCTACTCTTTTCACAAGAGAAATGTGGCGTATTCAGGAGTTTTTTGTCAAAAGTATATTTAATAATCATGAAACCACTAGAGATGTTAATGAAAAAATAACTAGTTACGTAAACAGTAAGATAAATAAAAAAAAATTGGAGTTACCCTTCCATTTATTTGTTCTTTTAAGTTTTTTCATACAAATTATAGTTCATTTCAGTATACATATAAAGAAGGGGCACATCAAAGAGAAGCTGAAGAATAGTAGTGGAAGTTGTTTTAATAGATACACATATAGTCTTTTTTGGTTTGTTAGCTTTGCCTTAGAAATGTCACATTTCTAGTTCTTGATTACCAGATCACTGAGAAATAAGTAAAAATGTGACAAACGATTGTGATGTTAATTCATTGAATGATATCTTTGAGGTTTACATATCAAATTCTTTCAACTACATCTCACATTTTTTTGCTCTTTCAATAGAAAAGTTAATTCGCCGGTTCCAATTGAAGTTCATATGAAAAAGGACTTCAAATAATTTCACGTCTTTGGAAAAGTTTGTTCTTGCCCAAAAAAAGTTATGCTCGTCAAATTAATATTTTTTTTTCTGGTCCGCAACCATCGTGGTATTTTTCAAATATGTAGAAAGACCGTTGCACGAAGTTTCTTTCTTTTTGTGGGCCCTATATATGAGAGTAAAAATTATTTTTCAAAATTTACTTCTGATTCTAATTACTGGATCACCTGCGTAACCCCAATGATCGTACGCAACACATGGTTAAAGCCTTCAAAAGAGGATTTATATTGCAGCCCAATAAGATACCAATCTTATTGGGCTGCAATAAAAGAGCATCTCCTTAAGAACATTTAGGTTTCGCTTAGTTCATCACGTCTTCTCTAAAAAAGAATATGATGACAACTCTGCTGACAAATGAAATTTTAATCCAGAAAAAATATCGTCATAATTTCTTTCCGATTGTAGAATCATTTTGACAAGTACTGTGTGAAAAGCACGTTCAATATCAAAGAAATCAACTAAAGCAAATTAATTTATCTTTAAAATTTTTTAACTCACAACTAATTTCTAAAATTAAGGACATGATATAAAACGCATTAACTGTGGATTTAGCTAATTGGAAAGCAAATTGAGAGTTAGAAAGTGATTTTCCGCTGAACAGATTTCTTAAATTCACCTGTATCTATCATCATTTTAATTACCTTCAGTAAAAAGGATATTAAACTGAAAGGTCTAAAAGATTTGGCCTGAAAATATTCTTTCCTGTTTCAGGGATAAAGCTATATATCTCCGCAACAAATACATAATTTCATTAAGAATTGTGGTAATAAATTGGCCCCTTCAATAAGTCACTGAATGCCGATCATCCTTGTCTTCATTGTCTTTTATTCAGTTGTAAGTCAAATTTCATTCATTGCCGCTGAAGCGACGTTTTTGACGTCGAACTCAAAATTAGCATACTCCACAGTTTGAAAATCAGAAAAAATTTGCATTTGTGATTCTCTTCTCCTATTTTCAGCAAAAAAAATTTGCTTATATCTTTTTTTTTTATATGAAACTTATAATATCCTTTAATTGTTTTGAACAGTTTAGTTTGAAGGACCCTATTTAGTTGTATCTCAAATTATAATTTTTTAATAATACACAATTTACTCTTGCTACAATTATATGAGGATAGTGTAAATATGGGAATTTCAGTTATTCCTCTTAGGAACCCTAAAAGTTATCTCTGAACAATTAAGTCAGGGTCCACTCAAGGCTTTCTAGGGGGTCTTGGTCCACTTCCCAAACTCTGAAAACTTACCATTTATTAATTTAAGAGAGTTCACATACAAACGACACAATTTCTATCTTTAGATATTATTTAATAAGTAGAGAGCAGACACATTTTTAATATCAAATTTCTCTACATTTTTTTCTCGAATTCTAGTAGCTTCGTTACAAGTTCTCAGTGTGTAAGTTTATACCACTGCCCCTAACCATTTTCCTATTATATATATAAGGAGCTTTCTAGATTATCCACGTAATCTGTTTAACTGATTAGACCACCAACTAGCAGTTCTAATTGTAATCTTAGGGAATGAAAGGGTGCAATTAGCTATCCTAATTTGCTACCAATTTGTGACTGCATAGGCAAATATTACCTTGTTCACACAAGATTGAAAATTTCAAACTTCTCTTGACCTGTAATAAATTATTCTCTGTAATGCTCATTCATAAGATTGTTGTTTATAATGAAAATTTCCGATAAGAAATAAAATATATCTGAATTTATGAAAAGAAAATGTTTACTCTCTTCTATTTCATTGGTAATGTGTTTCATTTTTAAAAAAACTAAAAATAAAATGTTTTGCTATTATAAATATATTTAAGGAAAAGAATGACATTCAATTTGCTGAAAAAATACTTTCAAAACCATCTGCAGCAAAAGTTAACATGAGTTTACTTTCTAAGTTTTGAGTCAAATGTGTTTTAATAAAAAAATAATTTATGTATATTAAGAAAATAAGTTTATTATGCTCATTAATAATTCATAGAAATCTCTTACTAGTAAGATAATTGCCTACAAAAGTTTTTATTACTAAATATAAATCCATGAAATGCAAAAGTTATATTTTTAAATCTAAGTCCGTATAATTTCTGTTCCCTACGTCCTTTCCCTATATTCTTTCGAATAGCAAAATTTTGAAATAATTATATATTACATAATGCTACAAAATTGTGTTTAGCTTAATAATTTAGTAAATTTAGACGGTTTATTTAAAAATATTTTAGATTTTATTAAAAAGGTTATCTACTTTAACTTGTTTTTTAGAAAAGGACTATATTTTAATTTCTGGTTTAAGTATTATGTGAATGCTGTATACCATATAAAAGAATATTGCACTCATGAAGTTTAGTTTCCTAAATAGAAAATATACACATAATTTAAAAATGAAAGTTTTTCTAATTTTGTAAATGATCAAAATTAAGAAAATTGAAATTATAGTATAATATTAAAAATTGTACACATCAATGTTGTTACATGTTTCGATCTAAATTTATTTACCAAAAACAATTAAAAAGCATCGTTTGGTCTTTTAATACAAATGTGAATATCTCAAATAACTATTTTAATTCCAAAATTTCCCATAATGAGGAAGGTATTTTGTACTTTTTTAAGGTATTTTGTAGCTTTTTTGCCGCATTTAATAGATTTCATGTAAAAGTTAGGGGAAGTGATTCTAAACTAAAAAAATTAGTTTAAATTAATATGTTAGATAGTGAAAATATAAACGATGATAAAATGCAAAGTACATTAGATAGAGCTAAGGAAGAGAGAAATCATATAAAAAGGAATATATATATATATATATATATATATATATATATATATATATATATATATATAACAAATTTCTGAAGGTGGGTGCTTTACATTTTCAAGTATTTTATTTTATTACTAAGAAGAGCTGGTAACTATGGGATTATACTAGCTACCAATAAGTATTTGAAAGTTTGTGATTAAAGAGATAATCATAATTATTCATATTCAGTAATTGTAAGTCCTTAGACTTCTAAGGATTTGCTTGATGCAATTAGTCTTAAGCCTTTGGAACATGCTCTCCACAAGCGTTTTGATGATGGACAGTGATATTTTATTTGGCTTGTAGAAGACATGTAAATTTCCCCTATTTCGGACAGTTGCTGCAGCCAAAGATTGTTGATTTCGACGATCCAGCTCATCCCAGAGATGTTCCGTAAGATTCAAGGATGGATTCTTACTAGACTAGTCTAATCTTGTCAAATTCTCAGCATACCAATTCAATGGATATCATAACATGACAAGGGCTGTAGTCATCCTGTATGTAACAATGATCCAACTGTAAAACTGACTCAGCGTAGGTTGTCTAGAATCGAAGAATTAATATCTAGCACATTGTTGTATAGAATAGGAGAGTATGAATCAAACACTTATATTTTTGTTGAACCTATATGTGTTCAACCTACCATCAAATGTGATTTAAGATTCACAGTCCGTATCATAAAAATATTTCCAGATCATAATTCCACATCTAAACTTTAGACATAAGGCATTCTGTCAAACGGCGTTTTCTAGGCATACACCAAATTCAGACTGTGCCGTCTAACAAGTAGAGCTTGAACCTGGATTCAACACTCAAGAAAACTTGTTTCCACTCATTTATGGCCCAATTTTGTCGTACCTCGTATCACTTCAACCTAGCAATGCGGTTGGATTTTGTAATTAAAGGTTTATGGGCGAAAGAATGACCATGAAAACCAAGCAATGTGCTTTTTGAAGATGGTATTAATCGAAACAACAATTTTGGATGCTTTTTTGAATTCCTGGAATATGCGGGACATCAGTTTGTGAGTGTTTCTTTTTCTTCTTCTTTTTATTTATTTATTAATTTCTATTTTTTATTTTCATGAGTCTGCAGGGTCGAAGCTCATTCTGACAATCACCACTCACCTTCCATTTTTAAACTATAAAAGCCACTGTCGATTTTGGAATGCTTAGCTCACTAGATATATTCCAAAAGAATGAGCCATGTCTGCGATATCCGACAATTACTTCTTTCTCGAAGTCTGAGAATCTGAATCCGTGATATTTTGCAGTCGATTATATCGCAATGATGTTTCCTAGATTATTTAAATGTAGAAAACGTGGTGTAGATCAAGAACGCTGATATTATCATTTACATGGGTTTCCAAATTCTTATTGGTAGATAATGTGTATGGAGAATCTCGATCTTAAAATTAAATAATGAGGAACTATGGCAGTTTTATCTTAAATACCTAAAAATGACACAAAAATCAAGAAAAAATGTCCAAGAATTATGTAGTTATAATACAGAAAGTTGTTGGAATACGACTGACTGTGAATGCACTACTTTGATCTTACATCACTCGTACTTTGAAATGATAAAAAGGAAACGTAATGATATAAATTTAGTATCTTGAAATCAAAAGTGATGAATAAATTTGAAAGTATACAAAATATTTTAAAATTTAATAATTTACAAAATTTTTACAAGGGCTCATTAAAACCTGAAAAGTCTTTAGACTTAATAAAAATTCTTTTAGTTTGTGAATAAATGTGAATTTTTGAAATGAGCTACCTATCATACATCAAAATAAATATTTTTCTTATTTTAATGTGTTTTTGTTGCATTAAACAAGCTAAGGTTTTCTGAAATTAAAACTAAGAGTTATCTCATACATACATATATACAAACATGACTCTCTTTTACATCATTTTGTCAATTCAATCTAGTGTAGCAAAAACAATTTATGTTAATGACGTAATTTCAAAGTTTGTAGAACAAAAACTTAGACAAAACAATGAGATTAAAAATATTAAGTTTGTCAAATTTTTTAGCTTAGGATCAAAAGAACAAAATATGTAATTAATTAATTTTCATTACACTGAATTATAATGATAGAATTTGACTTATTAAACATCTTGTTTATTTTTCTCATTTATATATAAGTGCTTACAAACTTACTGATCTTAACTTAATTAAATAAACAATATTGCTTCTTTTATATATTTTATTTTAAGTTCTGGAAAACATGAGGAGAGAGATTAAAGAACAGTTCTGAGTGCCCATGACAATTGAATTTTAGCTCAGGAGTGGGTTACTTCACTTTAATGAGATTGAAAACTCTTTGGTTGGCCGTGTTTGAAAATTGGAGGACTGGAGGCATCTTCGGAAATCTAAATGTTTTTGTTTACTTATGTTATTTACTTCATTATTTATTTTCTTACAGTCTTCCATTTCATATTTTAATCTCAAATTATTTCAAAAAGTTATGGCTTTTGCTACCATGGTTCAGAATTTTAATTTACCTGGGGAAATACATAATAATTTTGCTCTGGATTGGTCCTCTGACAACAAAATAGCCGTGTGTACAGCCAAAGCTATATATATTTTGGTGAGTTAATTGTAGAAAATTATTTATTATAAAATAATGTAACTGTTGAGTTATTAACTTGACTATAAATATATGTATCATTTTAGAAAAACTTTAAAAAAAATCGTAAATGTAATTATCCTTTCTTTTTAATACTGAATGGAAGAATTAATTTTATTCATTTGGATTTGTGTATATATAAATTTTTTGAGATTACTTATGGGGACAGTTGATGTTTAAAATTTTATTTGCATTAATCATTTTATTGCTTGTTTGTATGCAATATAATATTCATATTAAAATTTATGCAAAATTTTTGTTAATTACATTGTTTATTAATAATTTAAATTAATAATGAGTTTTATTACATTTTTTTTATTTGATAAATGTTGTAAAATTATTTCTACGTAATTATTGTTATTAGAAATATATATATATATATATATATATATATATATATATATATATATATATATATATATAATTCTTTGCTTCTAATTGTAATAACTCTTCCATACAATTATAAACATATCATTATGTCAATGAATATTCATTTATGTACTTTATAGTTTATAGATGGAAGATGACTATTAAATTTGTAATATTCTAACATTCTGAATAATTGCCAACTAGGAAGTCATAAATGAGAAAAACAGAAATGTAATTAATTGTAGATAAAAAAAGAGTACTAACTTTTCTGTAACTTGTTAAATATGTGTCTCAATAACAGAACCATGTGTGAATGGTTACATTATTAGATATACCAGTTTTAATAAAGCTGTGTTTACTTTATATCTTTCAAATATTTTTATAAAAAAATATATGTCACCAATATTCTAGTTTTATGCATCTGTTTAATGTAAAATACCTTATTTATAAAATAAATCAGGTAATTAATCACTAAATTGTTACATTTATCTCTAAATCTTAACTTCAGAGGCAGTTATTTATTTAATATTTTTTTTCAGAAATGGTGGATAGGAAAATACATAAGTATTCTCTTTTACTTGTCTTTTATATTTAAAAAAAAACAGAAGTTTTCAAATTTTTTCGCAAGACTCATTGAAATTTATATTGTATCATTTCATTAAAAGAAAAAGAATTCACTGATTGTCAGTGAAAGCATCTCTTTCTGTCAATGGTCTTTCTTCTTGTATAGATGATATTTGTTTCTAATTCTTTATAATCTATCAATATGGTAGTTCTGTTTACTATTTTGTTGAAAATAAAATTAAAGGATAATTCATTTCCTATTATCCTTTGAAATTTCATTTTTGTATTTAAATATTAGTACTTTTCCTTTTTTAGTGAACATAAAATAAAGGCTAAGCTAAATCACCAGCAAATTTAAAAATTTGTCATACTTCAAATGTAGAATTTTTAATTTATACAAAAAAAAAAAAAAAAAAAAAAATTTCTGTACAGAAATTTTTTTTTTTTATAATTGAGTACTGATTTTTGAAATTTTTTAGTTTGTAGACTTTTGCTGTTTATTCTTGATTTCAGTATTTAATAATTCCAAAATTCTGCAATTTTTTTTATTTGTAACAAAATTTTTTTTGGGATAAAAATTAATATTTTACTGTCTGTTTTTTGCTTCCTCATTTGGAAAAAATGATTTATATTTCCTCTGAAGTGGAAAAGTACCCAAATTCTATATTTATGTAATAAGGGTTTGCAAAAGCACTGGATGAATGTAATTGAAAAAGCAGAGCACTATTTATTTTGGAATAAACTATCTGGCTAAATTTATCATGATTTTCCATACAGGTGGGAAAACAATTGCACAAGATGTACAGTATTAAGAAGTCACCAGTAATCATCTAGTATTAATATCAAAACAAATAAAATAATTATTTGTTATACTTAAGTATCTGGTATCTGTTTTTTCTATAAATTTAAATATTTTTTAAATTATATCATTTTCTTCTCTTTTACCCAGTTTATTGTTGAATATTAGGCTCTGTTACATTATAATTTCATTTTGAGCCAAATGCTCCTAAACCCAGTTTTATCTAAATTCTATTTATTTAATCATCTATTGTATTTATAAATTCTAATAATAGTGTACTCTGTATTTTTTCAGAATTCAAGAATTAAGTGTAATAATGCTGAGGCATAGAATTTCATGATTTAAAAGCAGGAACTAAGCATAAAACTTGAGGTTTGGCTTACTACCTCAGCTCTTTTCACTTAGAAGGCATTGTGATCACTATCAATTTTTTGTGACATCTGCCATTTTTAAATATTAAATAGAATGAATATTCAATTTAATCCTATATAGAATCCACTACTTTCCAATCACATGAACAATACCTGCCTCTACTAGGCTAAGGTCATCATGAATTACTGCGTATCACGTATTAAAAATTTTTTATTATTTTAAACCTAAGCTCAGTAATCTAAGATTTCTCTATTTTTCTAACAGATTTGAAGTTAAGTAATTTAAGCTTAGGTTTCTCGGATGCTTTCAGCATTAGTTTCAAATGTCATGGAAGTTTGTGTTAAATTTCATAAATATTTAACTTTTCTATTTGTCATCATTTCCATAAATGTAGATTAATTGGTCCCTAAGAACATATATTTTACCCATATATACTGCTAATTCTATCATTTAAAAAAATTAATTTTTTAAATTTTTTTGAAATGTTTTTCATGTTTAAGGTGTAAAATGAATTCTGAAACATTTTGCTTAAGTATATTTCTTTAAACTCTATCTAAAAAAATTGTGGTCTCTAAATTTTGTTATTTACAGTATGATTACATATGTAGTTCTATGATTTTATGTATTGCTTTATTTTGCAGACCTCACACAGTAGTCCTGTTGAAAGTGGGTTCCCTTCTCCTTTGCACAAGCAAACTATTTTAGAACCCAAAGAACCAATGATTCTGAAAGAATTTTTGATTCCTCCAAATCCATATAAATATGTTAAATCAATGGAAGATAGAGGTACTTGTTTTATTCATATTTTTGCATTGCATAAATTTGAAGTGTACAACTTAATGAAAGTTCTGAGCATTTTTATAAATATTTTTGATTTTATTACTTATTATGTTTCAGTATTGTGCTTGCTGAATATCATTTCTTTTTATCTAGTCATCAGTAAATTTCTTCATTAAATATGCATCAATATTTGTTTTTGTGTGAAGTATTCAATTTGTCATGACTGCTATAAAAGATTTTGGAAATCAACAATTTTAATTATATTTGTACATCCAAGTGAATAGAAACTAATTCTAGTATACTATATTTTACCAGAGTCTTATTGATATAGCAATAGTGGCTGTATATATTATTCTTGATAATAAATTGGATTTATATAAAATGAAGATTTTTAGTACAAGTTACACTAATCTAAATATTTTCTTGTTTGTGGAAGCTGCTTTTCTTGATTGGTATCCATGTAATTGTTTGATTTTCTTGTGATATAATCTTACAACATATTATAAATTTAGCACAATTTCCAATTTTCATATAAAGCATTGCACCCTCCCCCCTTTTTTTTTCTTTTTTGCCAAGCTGATATTTGAATGGTTAGCACTCCTGCCTATGGTTCAACAGTTCATAGGTTTGAATCCCACCTTAAATATGGATTCAAACCTACTTTAAGTATTACTTAAAATCCACTTTAAACTGTAGAAACTGTCTAATTAGCCCACATGTGAAATAAAGATGTGACATACAAATCAAACCAAAGCACCATTTTCTTGACAACCTAAATTGGATGACTTTGGACAATCTTCAATTTTGAATAATGCTTGTTTGCTGTACCTCTGACTTTAAATATCAAGATCTTGCTCTATTTTTGATTTTGAATATTGATATTTTCAATATTTCATTATATTTATTTACCACAGATATGCTGAATAACTAAACACTGGAAATCTAATTTCACATATTTTATAAAAGATGCAATATTGCTAAGTAAATATAAAATAACTAGATACTGTTCACGCTATCTGTAATATATAGATTAAATCAATGACACTACAGCTCCTAGTAGGCCAAGTCCTACAGTGTCCATACTATTTTCTTCACTAAGATCCTGGGATGTGAAGCACATGTTCCATTTAAGGGGTTAACCTAATGCAAAACTTTCTATGTTTTGTTCACAAGCGTATTTGGTATTCAGTTTTATCAACCCAGTTAAAGTATGAAAAGCTGAGTCGACTTTGCCCAACACGAGGATAGAATTAAGGACCTCTGCCATGACATCATACCCATAATATATACATGATCAATTTTTTGTTTAATCAACAGGCATACATCATTTAAAAATACATTATGTTTAACATTAACAAGAATATTATAAATCTAAATCAGTAATATAAATAACAGGGATTTTTATGAAAACTTGATTTCGATTTAACCAGGCAATGACACCCATCATAAAATTTTATGCAGTGTGTTTGAGCATGTATTGCTGGTGCAATACATGCTCAGTACTGCTCTCCTGTGCCTGAGTTGAGCTTTTCCATTTAGGGTAGCAATCAGGTAGGAGTCTTCGTAATTTATAGAGGCAGGAGGTCTCTCAATAATCGACATGCCATGCTCTGAGATATTATTTCACTTGAAGGACATTAGACCTATCTAACATGTCCCAAACACTTTTAGTGAGCATAACGAATCTTCAGTAAAATTAGGATTCAAACTGAATACTTCCTGATAATGAAAACATTCTAATCAACTATGTTACTGTCACCTGTATCTGAGCTGGGGTGAAAAACAGCAATAAAGCTATTAGCTTTACTGCCTGGTTATTTATATTATTTTTCAATAATAAATTTTTTATGAAAAGTTGGATTCTAATTAACCATTTGTGATTTCCACCTTAAAAGACGTCTTGGGGAACACACCTAATTAGAGAGAAGAACCGGACAATAAAGTTAAATCAATAACATCAATTTCCTGAAAACTTTATTTCTAATTAAAAAGCCAATAATACTTATATTATAAAAATATCTTATGCAATGTACCCAAGTATGTGTAAAGAACTGGGCGATAAAACTAAATCAATAACATTAAAATATATTTTCTTAATATCTCAATGTGTAATTAATCAGCAGTGTTCACACAGTTTTCTAGTCTTAAATAATTAAATATGAAACCTATAATAAAATAATAGTTTTACAATGGTTGTTCTTATAATTCCACATCAAACCAATATATACCTCAAGTGTTTCTAATTATATGTAATAATAAAGTTACAATTTACTTGATTCAAATTCTTTATTTTATGTATTAATACATTACTCACCAAATCATTACTCGTTTAAATAATGTCCATTCAGATTGAATGGTAAACAATCATTTCAAACACATTCAACTTAAATTTTTGATTAATAGTTTTAACTTCCAAAAAATATTTTTAAACTTCAATTCAAATTTTAAATTTAAAAAATATAAATAAATAAAGACCCATTTTCAAAATTTAAACTTACTACATTTATTTTTAACCACAATTTAAATTACATTTCCAAATTGATAAAATAACATAAAATTCAAGGATTGCTAAAACTACATTTAAATTCCATACACATGGGAGCTTTTCACAGAATTGCAATTAGCTAACATACATATCAAAATTCATGGAACAAAGAATCCAGTCAATAATTTACCAATTTAGCACATTTGGTACTCATACCCAGTTTTAGGATTTAATCTTTATTGCTTCATTTATTTATGAAAATGATCATCCATTAACATTTTTAAAATTATAAAGTGCCAAATTATTATTGATGTGTAAAAACATTATGATATCGATTACCCCATATAATGTCATCAATATTATGGTTTTCATAAACTTAATTTTATACAAAGAAAATTTAAAATAACATTGAAGATGATTTTAGAAGATTTCCAATTTTGCACCAATTGCTACAAAGCTATCTCACCAATATAAACTTTTTTGTTTTCATTTTTGACATACCCAGGAGCATATATACTTATACATATTTTAATGAAAATGATTAAATAAACTCACTATCTCGGTTAAAGTAATAATTTAGTTCTTTGCTTATCTATGAAGTATTTTGGAAAATTATTCAAAATATTTCAAACTCATTCCTTTGAATCAAATTTGCTATAGCAGTGTAATATTTATTTAAATCTTTATTTTTTATTTTTTTAAATCTTTTATTAAGATTTATTGTCTAAGTTGAAGCAGTAAAATGATAAAAATATATTTTATTTTTATAAATTTCATAAAGTTAAATAAAATTGCTGTTTTAGTTTCTAAATTATTTTTATTTTTAATTTAGATAATCTACATAATGTTTTGATGGATCATACAATAAATCCAAAGCCATCTGACAGATGTGATTTGTTTCGCTGTTTTCGCAGCTGTAAATGGTCACCAAAAGGAGCGGCCAAAGATGGAAAGTAAATAGCTTTTTTATAAGATCAATTTGTTTATTTTTTCATATTGAAAAGCAATCCTTAAAAGTTTTCAAATAATTTATTTTTAAGTTAACTATAATTGTTATGATAATTTTAAATCTAAAAAATTTTATTGAATAATACTTTATTATTAATGGTGAAAAATATTTTTGCACATACATAGTCTTCCAATAGTTTGATCCTATTTTGAACCATCCCATCATCAAAAGTGAAACGCTGTTGCAGATCATGAGATGACAATAATGAAATAAAATTCTCATTTTGACTAATTTCAAAGTATGCAGTAATTTATTGCAATTCTAGGGGAAATTCCTGATTTGCATTGTAATTTATTAGAATTGATGTCAAATGTTTTGAAATTGAGTTAAAAAAATTAAAATTGTAATTTGTTAATTTAAAGCCATAAGTTTGAAAAGTTTGATTTTTTAGTTAATTTAATTTGAAATCAGAAATATTTAGTGCTTATTTGCAAGTATGAATTATTAATGTTAAGTTTGAAATTTAAAGTGGAAAATGTATGTTGCAATTCAGTGGTAGTAAAAAGGACATTTTAAAAATTAAATCTCAACGTAATTTACAATGAAAGGGATATCATTTATTTGGTGAATTTATTCAATTTTTATATGATTTGATATAAATTTTATAATTTTATAAGCGAATTATCTTATTTGTCAAATTAGATTATTGTGTAGATATTTTGAAATGTATTATGAAGTTTTGATTTTATTGTGATTAATTATAAACAAATAAGAAGCTATGTTATTTATATTCAAATTAGATTTATTGCTCAGTAATAACTCTTGCTCATTAGTATTACACATAATTTTAATTATACAATAATAATAAATATTTTCTTAAAGAAATGTGTTGTACTGTTCAATTGATTGAAAGCCAAGCATTGTTAAAATGGGTGTTATTCATTTTATTAATTTAGCTTTATTGCCTATTTACTGAACCTTCCTTTGTAGCACTACATTTTTCAGATTTTTTTTTTAAATTGTATTAAGGATACATTAATTAAAATGAAATTTTATGTATTAGAAAAGATTGTATATAAATGTTATTGATCAAACATCAATAAGCAGCATTTTTTTTTATTACAACATTTTTTGTATAGGTTAATATTTTTTATTATATTTTTCAATACATGTTTATATAAATTCTGAAAAATTAAAACTGAAATTGTAATTAATTCTGAATTATTTCTCTACCAAATGCCAATTAAATCTGACTCTTAGCTGAATAATTAAAGTTAACTATTATTTCATTACTAAAAGTATTCTTTTTTAATTGATCTTTTGAGATCCAAGTTGTATTTAACTTTGATGTAAAAGATAATTATTGGGGAAAAATTCAGTAGTTGATCCATACATTACTCTTTTAAAGTGTTTTAAACTAATGCATTGCTCTAAATTTACTTCCATTTTTAAGGGCTTTCATTATGTACTGATAAAAAATAAATAAATAAATAACAATAAAAAAAGCATTGTTATTTAATTAGTACTATTCATTGACAATTGACTCTTGTCTTGTAGTGTTTCATAGGGCACTCTCAAAGAATTGCTTGTAATTCACCTTTAATAATAATGGCTTTATTATTAGAGCCTTTAATATAATTTACTTTGATTTATTAAAAGAATTTTTTTGACTTATATTATTTATGCTATTGATGTTATAGTATTAGGCAACTGTTGACTTCTAGTGGAAGCATTACATAATGTTATTAAAATTGCTTAATGGCTAATACCATAGCTTAAAATTCTACTAGCTATATAACCTTTTATTCAGGGTTATTAGAAAATAATTAATTAAATATTACTGACTTAATATTTTTGTTTGGAGATTCATATTCTGTGTTGTGTATATTTTGCTCTTACTTTTGAATAATATGTTTGACATTGTTTCAAGACATTTTTTCCTTTTCGTTTTTCTTTTTGCTATCATTGAATGTGTACAAAAGCACGATTTTAGTGAAATTAAGCATCATTGCATTACATCTAAAAATTTTAAGCATTTTGAGCTATTTTCTTTAGTTTTAGTTGCAATATTCTTTTGTTGATGTTTTTATATAGCCTGCTATCTGTTTTATGTGCTTAGATACTTGTAAAATTTGTATTCTTATTAATTATGCAGTATAAATTGCACTAAAACATTTTCATTAAAATCCACCATTTAGCATGCATTTGCTTACCATATTGGAAGATTATTTGACATATAATATTTATTCATCATAAATTGTTTTTATAATTTCAATATTGTGAAATTATTACTACTATTATTTTGAAGTTATACTACTATTTTAAAGGAAGAATATTACTTACTAAGAAAGAATTTTTTTAAGTTATTTGAATTTGTCTTTTAAAATATCAAAATATATATGGTTTTGAAAATGATTCCATAATTGATTATTTTAGTGACAAAAGTTTGAAAAAAATCCTTTTAACAAAAATTTCTCATATATGAAAATTAAAATTTTTAAGAAAAGTGTATATTTTTTATGAAAAAATATATATTATGTATAATGTATAAAAAAACAACTTTATAGTATAAAAATATGAAAAACTAACTGAAAATAATGAATTCAATGTTAATATGTTATGAAAAAATTATTTTTAATTTTAATTGTATAATTGTGATCATTTCCTTTAATGTAAGTTAAAAAATTTAAAATATTAAGGAATATGTAAAAAATTAAATTTTTAAACATATTACTTTATTTTTAACCATATTAAATTCTTATGTTTTAATGTCTTAATTAAAATTTTTGGTTATTTCTTTACGGAAAGTGAAGATAAGTTAAATTCTAAAATTGTAATTTTAAAAATATCTATTTTAATTTACTTTGTCTTAGGATTATGGAACTGTAATATAATATTACTTGTGTTTATGTTTCATGTGCATTTTTTTAATTACATTTTAAATAATATGTTGGAATTCCTTTTTAACACTTTTTTATTTCAAATTTCCTTGGTTTGGATTATTTTTTATTCTAAGTTGTATTTTGTGTTGCTTTTGTGTATTTTAAATTCTTTAATATTTATATTAAAATTGCCATTTGTGATAAAAATTTTTATTTTTAGATGTTTATTAGCGGTTTTGACTATGGATCATAGGCTCATTATTTATGAAGAGATTGACAAAGAATGGAAATCCATTTGTGACTTAACTGAAGTTCTGAAAGAAGAAAACGTGTCCAAGAACTCTGTTTCAAATGAATTTGAAGATACTACAAGTGTACGTAAAAGAAGAAGAAAATTTAAAGAGAATAAGTTATTCAAACATCAGGCAAGAAATAAAAAAAAATTAGCAGATGATTATGATGAAGATTATGAAGTTGAAAGCGATGAGGATTTTGAAATTGATTCTCGTAGTTTTAGTAATTATAATATTTCAGAAAAATTAAATCATGAGAAGTTAATGGCAGAAATTTATAGAATGGCTCCAATGGGTAATTTTTGTTTTATAATACCTCCTATCTTGTATACAGTCACTAGTTTTTATGTAAATTATTATTATTATTATTTTTGGTGTGGTTTATTTGTATTATGTTTTTTTATGTGCTTTATGAATTCCAATGGTGTTATAAATATTTTTATTATGTCCATAAAATATTCAAATTTTTTCTTAAAATGCTAAAATTCTTTTAAAAATTGTATTCTTGACTGAAATAAATATTTAAAATGCAGATTCCTCTTAAATATTTATTTCAGTTATACAATAGAAAATAAGTTTTATGAAATAACAGTGTAAAATTTTATTATTCAAACAATTTATCAATGTATCATTACAGAAATCATATGGACTGGCATGTTTGGTTCAAGTGACAGTTATGAATATTGCTATTTAATTGTAGCTATGAAGAGTGGGCATATACTGTTTTGGAGGGTTTCACCTAATGATGGAAGAATGTAAAGTTTTTATTTAATTTGAGTTTTTTATTCTTTAAATTTTAATCTACCTTTAATGTGATATGTTTGTTAAACAAAATATGAATAATTCTATAGCATATTTTATAATTATATTTAATTATTGTTTCAGTATCATTTAATTCTGATGTTATTAATATGCATAATGTAAAGATGAAATTATCTATTTCAATTGTTTTTAATTTTATTTGCATGGCAAATTCCTGTTTCTCACATTTTAATCTCTCTTTTTTTATGCAAAAAATAGAAGGAAGATTTTTAAAAAAGAACTACTTTATAATATAGTTTCAGAAAGGAAACTAATTTATATAATTATTGTTGTTCAAATGAACAATTGTTCTACACGATGGATTACTTTAAAAGTTTTTCTTTCTAATATTGCTTGCTATTAATCAGAAAAATTAATTTATTTTAAATAAGTCCTAAAGTAAGTTTATTTTATGAGTTATTAAAAAAACTTGTTTTCTAAGAAAATGCTTTTTATTCTAAAAGTAATTCTTTTTCTGATTGGGAACAAATTTTATGTTAAGACAATATTTATTAGAATTATTCATTATATATAGCAAGTTATGTATTCTGAATTTTTTTTTTATAATGTAGAAAACTATAATTTAGTTTTTAATAGTTTTATGTTTGAACTTTTCCTATAAAATTATGTGGCAAACATTTTGCAGAAACAGGACGAAAATTTTATATTTGATAATTTGTTTTACTTTTGCACTGTGAGCTGTATGCATACACTGTGTGTATCTATTTAGTTTGGTGCATATTAGATATTTTTATTTTAACTTACAAATTTCAATGATTTTGAATTATTTCATCTATTTTTTTTTTGCATAAAGTATAAAGATATATCCTGTAAAATAACCGCCAAGAAGTATATAAATAATAAGCCAATTTAAAAGGGAATAAGCAATTCCATTGAACCAGACTACATTGTTCTTATGTAGTCTGGTTCTATAGAATTGCAAATGTAACACACATGTAACTGTATTAATTTGTGTTCATTACAATATGTAATGATCATTATGATTTGCAACTTATATGTAAATAAATACAAATTAATACATTACTTAATATTTCTTGAAAATTTATTTTTCATTCCATAATTATTTTTTATCTTTTAGAAAATAATTACAAAAAACAAAACTAACGGAAAATAAATTAGGCACTTTTTTTATGCATCATACATTGAAGGAACATAAAAAATTTATTTTTCACACTATGACCCTTTGATGTAACTTTGTATTTTTTCTTTACTTAGAAAATATAAATCCTTGATTATTATGATAGTGTTTTTGATACATACAGCTTCCTACTTAGAGGTCCTTACTATAGATTAAATTGCCAATTTAAACTTAACTAGATTATAGTAGCAATTTCTTATATTTTACTCTTGTTTACATTTGCATTACATGGTGAGTATTTATAAGGTTGTTAAATTTGTACAATAAAATATAAATTTCAAAAATATAATTGTGAGTGAAAAGTAGTGTTTAATGGGTAGAGAACCCAAGGAGGGTTTTTCTTATTGAAAAGTGTAGTTATCACTTAGGTTATGTTGACATCTTTCTCTATCCACTTAAAAAAATTATGATCTAACAAGAAATAAAATGTTATTTACTTGTAAATCAAAAAATTTTATCTTTTTTATTTATCACAATTCTGAATATCTTTTTTATAGAAGAATTTCACATGGTCTAATCATGTAATTTTAAAAATATCCAATTGTTTATGGTATGATTCTGAACTAAATTTGGAAAATAAATGTTTATGTTTGTATACATGTTTCCTTTACACTATAAATATCTGAAATCAAAATTTCCTGTATTTAATTTCTATTTTTTCAGAAATATGTACATATAAAATAAAGTAGATAAAATAAATAAAAATAAAATGAATATAAATTCTATGAAATTCAATTCAGTATGGAACTTTGAATTATTATGATTTTTTTCTATTCTAAATGCTGCAGATCTAACTGTAAGTGTTTTTATAATTTGTTTATTATATTAACAAGAAGTTTTCTTTGTAGTGTTACTGTAGCCCATGAATGGGATACTGGTTTAGGATTATTGACAGCACTTTGTTGGCAACAAACAAGCCAATCTGGTGGTGAGTATGAAAATATATATGTGTTGACATTAACTTCCTCTTAATAATATGATGTTTTTCTCATATTGTTAATTTCAGTGATTAACATACATTATTATGATTAACAAATTAGAAGGAAATATATAAAAATTGCTAGGATTTCTTAGATAAATATTTGTATTCACACTCAAAAACATTTATTTATTGATTTAATATCTGTATAAGTATTAAATATACTTATGTGTAAGTATAAATGTTTATTTAAATAAATTAAAAAAATGTAGTAGTGAAAAATAAAACTTGTACTTTCAACTTTTTTCTTTAAAAAAATAAATTTTAGTTTATTACAGAAAATAAAAAAAATATATTGTTTAAATTCTTTTCAAGAAATAGTTATTCTAGGATTAAAATTAAAGCATATGTTTTGGTTCAAATTTATGCATACACACATGACGATTATTGTTAATTGACTTATATTCAAATTCTTTTAAACTTTTCAAATTAATACAAGCAAAAATTTAAAAGTTTATACATATACTGATGTTGATGTATTGTTAATCACTCTTTTAAAATTGAATCCATAAAAAATATCACATATTTAGGTTTCGAGATCCACAATCAAAATGATATTAATTCTGAAATTAGAAAAAGGATTATTGCCGTTAATCACTGTTCTTCAGTTTAAGATCTTGAAATTCTATAGAATAAAGACAATAACAAAAATTGTCACACAATGTGTTAGTAAGAACAGTTTTGCTGTATGCCTCAGTGAGAGACTTTAACAAGAAGAAAGAAAAATATCACTGGTAATCTCTGAAAGGAAGATTCTAAGAACTGCTTTTGCTGGTTTTTGTAGTACTTAGAAGAAAAGATATAACTTTGAAATCTAAAATCTATAAAAATGTGTGATGATAGTGTTAACTACATCAAACTGCATGGAAGGAGATGGATAGGTTTCTATATGAAAATAAGTGCTAAGAGAAAAAGAGCTCTTAAGATATTCAATAGAATTCTTTTCTGTGTAAGAGCTAGCGGAAGACCTAAGAAAAGATGGTGAAACAGCCTGGATGAGGATTTTGCTAAACAAGAAATGAGGAACTGGGAATCCATTACTTGGATGTAATGCCATATCCCACAATGGGCTATTGTTTCAATGTTGATGACAATACATTGTAAATAAAGAAATTTAATGTTGAATAGAATAGGAAAGAGAAATTATCTCTAGTTTGAAAAGCATGGTAAACATTCTATGCTATACGCTCCAGCATATTTCCCTATATCTAGCTCTGATTTAGGGCTTCACCATTTAGGTGGAAGCTGCTGGGAAAGGTGGGAGTCTTCATAATTTAAAAGTTAGGGGCCAAGCAGATGATTATCCCAATACTTGACTTGCCCATTCCAAGAGTTATTTCATTTGGAAGACATTGGGATCGTGACTTATTTTACATGTCCTAGCTTCCTTTAGTGACCATGGTTAAGCTGAGATTCAAATCTCTTGTAATTATAGTTAGTCAAAATATTTTAAAAAGTATCAAATTTCAATGACACCTTTTATGTATAAGAGTGTGAGGGAGAGTACTTCTTTAAAATTTACTTGTTCATCAGCAAATTGGAGAAAAATAGATTGTAGAGCTACAAACAAACAGAATTACCTAGAAACTTCTATAGAAATGTTAAAATATGAATAATATGTTAATTTTAATCAATCCTTTAAGTAAAAATGTTCACTTTAATTTAAAATATTTAAATGTTTCATTTTTAGGTTTTATGATGTGTGGTAGTTCTAAAGGTGTTTTAGCCTTTTTACCTGTGAGCATTCGCCTTGATGAAAATCAGGAGCCAAAAGTAATATTGAAACAGATGTGTAAAGTATGGGATGAAGAAGATTGCTTAGCTATAGATCACATATCTGTTTTAAAAGTAATCCTTTTTTAATAATAAAATTAAAAAAATTTTTTTTCATTTTAATGTGCAATTTATTGATTAGTATTTTGCATTTATTAAGGTATTAATTGCAAACTCATCTATAGTACTTGTACTTACTCTAATTGGGAAAAACAGTGATCTTGCAAGAAAATTATCTAAAATGTAACTGATTTCTTTGCAGATTGCTTTGAAAAAGTATGTTATTGTTGCTGCAAAAATGCATGCTCTTGTAGGATGCGAAATAGTTCAGTTAGATTCATCTATTATAATAAAAAATGTTGGACATTCATATGGACTCCATAGATTTCCTGTTAGAGGTATTTGAAAATTTTCATGATTAATTATTTCTGTTTATTCATATTTAAATTTTTTTATGGGTAATATTTTGAAATCATACTTTATTATTTAATACCTTAGCTCATTAATTACTAGCATATTGTCATTACTGATAAAAAAAAAAACTGAAAATAAATTTATTCAGTTTTCTTAAATTTATAAAAAATAAAAATAGCATTTTTATATTTCTTATGAAAATCATATATATGAGGTTGTATCAAAAGTTTTATGTCATTGCTAGTATCATCTGTGTAAACAATTTGTTACCGTTTTTGCGCGTTTATATTTTGTTAGACGATTTTTGGCATTTAGAAACAGGAGACTTGCTTTAAAACATTGTTGAAATCTGTAAAAACATGTATTTATCATTAAATACAAGGTGTATAAAATGGAATTGTCACATAACCAAATTTGAACCACCATTTATTTCCAGTTCTGTTGCAAAAAGTCAACAACATAATGTCACCAAATTATGTGTTCAGTTTTGTGTATTACTATTATATCATATGATTCAAAATGGATTGGGTACTGAAAATTCAAAAACAAGTCTAACATTCAAGATGCAGAGAACTCTGGCCGGCCTACTGATGTTGATGAGGCCTGCATTGAGAACTCGTGAAAGAAAACCAATATTAAACTGTTTAAGAAATAGGGATGTTAGTGCTACATCCATTATACTTTGTATAAACTTGACTGCTGCTGCATGCACTAACTCAAACAGATAAAGACTGTGTTCAGGCTTGCTCGAATATCATTATGAGAACAAAATTCTGGACTGAATCATTTCTTGTAATGAAAAGTGGATTTTCTTCCACAACACAAGCCAAGAAAAAGCTTGGTCTGCACCCTATAAACTTGTTGGTAGCGTCCCAAGGCAGCAATTTGACTAACAAAAAGATCATGCTTTCTATCTGGTGGGATTTCTGTGATATTATCCAAAAAGATTATCTGGGAAAAAGCAAGCTGTGCTGGTAGCCAAATGGTTTGCACTCTTGCCTTTATTTCAACAGTTCGTTAGTACAAATCTTATCTTTGGCATGGATGTTTGTAGTGGTTTGAAATCCACTTTAAAACTAGGGTACCAGTCTAATTAGCCCTTGTGTGAAAAAATTTACTTTTGAGCGACAAACCAACTGGGTAAAGGTAAAACTGTCAACACAATAAGGTATACTACATGATGCTTTTCCATGTTGGTACTGCTATCAAATTTAAATGGAGAACTGACTTCTGATGCAAAAAGATTCTGTTTCATTAAGATAATGCAAAACCACATCTTGATATCATGCACCTCAAATAGAATCTTTTGCTACCCCCATCAATTCTACATCTACTATTTTTTTTCTACTATCTATATCTGCAGTTACATCTATCTTATTGATTCTATTTTCAACTTTCCACAGGATGTCTGTAATATGGTTGATTTGTTTTTTTTTATTCTTGGCCACTAAGTGTTTAGACCAAAGAATTTAAAAAAACTGCCAAAAAAATTGGAAAAAAAAAAAAAAGATTTGGGTGATGATTACTACTTGCACTATAAGACTGGTTTTATGTTTCTTTTCTAACTTTACTGAAAACGTTTCTGGAGCTTTTACTACAGCATGATATACACTGAAGTGCTATTGAATAAGAGATATAGAGGACTATGCAAAATGTGTAGTACTGCACATCATTTATTAGCAAATGAGGGTGCTATAATAACTGCATTTATAGCCTGTACAGTGGTTGCTTTGAATTAGAGTTGTTAAAATTGCCAGTATGGGTAAACTGTCTGATTTAGACACCTTTGTGATTGTGGACAAATCTTAGGTGTGTGGAGCATTCAATTTCTGAAATCGTCAGGTGTATTGTATATAGCCAGCGATGCCAAACATGAGCTCAAATTATCACCCAGTTAAATGACAATGACCGTTGTAGAGTTAGTAAAAGGAATGCTTGCTTCATCATATTAGTTTTGGGAGCTCTGGACCTACAAAAGTATCATTGTTCAATGCTTGCCATCGAGCTGCATGTCTTGCCTAGGCATGGAAGCACAAAGACTTGAGTGTAGAGGAATGAAAATGAGTTGCATGGAGTGATGGATTTCAATTCTGACTACTTAATTATAATAGGAGGCTGAGAGTATGACATCAGGATCATGAAACCATGGATCCTGCATTCCTGGCTGGAATTATACAAGAACATGGTGGCTGGTCTGGAGTGTTTTTAGATGGCATTATTTGCAAATTTTGATATGTGTATCAACTTATGTCAATGCAATTCAGAACATAGAGTTGCTTGGGTGATCACCTCCATTCATTTATGCTGTTCTGTTATCCACACTGTAATGGAGTTTTCCAGCAAGACAATTTTACCTCTCACAACTCCTGTTTGGCTACTGGCTGATTGCATGAGCATTTCTCTGACTTTTCTGTCAAAAATTGGCTCCTAGAATCCCAGACTTAAATCCTATTGAGCATCTTTGTGATATTTTGAAACAAGGATAAAAGACCATTACACAGCACCAGTGAACCTTACTGAATTATGGACATCTTTATCCAATAATCTGCAAATTATTCTCATGGAACATTTCCAGAAACTTGTTAAATCTATACCTTGTCATGTGGCAGCAATTATCAAGGCTAGAGGAGCCCCAACTTGTTACTCAGTAGGTACCCTTAATTCAGTGGCACTTGTAGTGTAGATACATACATGTATATATATTACCAGCATTATCATTGAACTATTAAAAAGAATTAATTACATTTCCTTGTCTGATTAATTTCGCTTATACTGGCCTAATAGCAATGTATTAATATGCATAAAATCATGTGAAACCATGAATCTCTAATACTTATGCTGACTAATGGAGCATCTGTGATAATATCACAGATGTTAGATTATTACTTCATTTATCATGCTTATGCATGATACATGTAGTAATAACCTCAATAAGTGATTGTTGTACAGCCATTTTGTAAAACATTTATTTGTTAAATATTCTTTTTGATAAGATTGTATGACACTAACAATGAAATAAGACTCCAGTACATAAAAAATTGTTACATAGTGGTTCCAGTAATCCTCTTCTGAATTCAATACTCAATAAACATTTAAATTTTGGGATTTAAAATCAGCA
>JAPDSC010097023.1:244823-286958 GCA_026290005.1 Latrodectus geometricus
ACACTAGTGTTTCAAACCACTTATGTATTCAAAGATCAAAATGGAAAATTAATGTGAAGAATATCACACATTGAAAGATAAAATTTCAAAGCAAAAAACCTAACTACATTTTAAATTATTGTGATTGTTTCATATTCAACATAAAAATAGTTTCATTTATTTATTTTGTAATGAAAAAAACTTAATAAATTTATCATTTTACATATTAAACTGAAAACATTTTAAATTTAATTTACCATATGTACTGATTGAAAAGAATTTTAATATTGTAATAGACACCACTTGTTTGTTAATTAAGGTTAGTATATGTTAGGTCATACGTGTAATCATGGAAACGAATTGAATGATTCAATCTCAATTGTAAAAAGATAAAGAATATAGTATCACAATAAGCAATTGTAGTTGAAATAAAATATCAATAAATTTCATTTTTATGCTATTTTCTGTTCTTGAAAGATAAATTTACTTTTTCCATATAACAGTTATATAGTTATATAGCCTTTAATATAATTGCATATTTGTTATTACATTTAATGTCATGGTTTTTCACTATTTATTGAAACATGGAATTTAAAAATAGAAGAATGATTTAATATTACCTTTTTATAATTTTAGAAGTCTACATTGATTTTTTTTCAGTTATTTTATAAAACGGAGTAGCTATAAAATATTATAAAATTTTTATGGCGATTTTAGTGAGGAATTAATATTATCTTCACTAAATTACAACAGAAACATATGCTATTATTGAATTTGTTTCTTAAATATATATGTAATTAAGTAAATGAAGAAATATTACTTTACAAACTTCTCAAAAAATGTTTACATTTCTTAATATAGGCAAGTAAGTTCAATAGGAATATAATGTTATTATTTTTAAAGTTATGGCCAACTACATTTTTCAAACAAAGTTATAAGCCTTAAATTAATAATAAATATTCACATTCTTTCTGAGTTCAAATAAAATTTATGCCCTTTTTTCTGAGATAATTTTGTTAAATCTTATGAAGATTTTGTTTAAATGTAACAATGTTTTTTATAAATGTGATGATTTTATTTATAAATCACTAATAATCCTTATTTATTGAGATTATGCAAATGGTGTTCTAGGCAATCTTTTGCTTAGTTTTGTTTTTCCAGTTTTAAATTCTTTTTAGTTGTGTGAAAAGAAAATCAAAAGAGTTCAATGTGCATGTAATGGATGAAAATAAGAATGATTTTAAGATCATTTTTATTATTAAAAATGTTTTTATTTCTCTTGCAAATATTTTATAAGTGTTGAATATTTTGTTTTAACATTTATTAAAATTATTCACAGTCACTCAAAATTTTATTATTAAATTCTAACTAAATAATTCCAAAGCTTTATTAATTATGTAAAATAAACTAAATTGCTTCTGTATAATGGAAATAAAAGTTAGAGTAGTCCTTGTTTCCCCTGTTCTGTTTTTTATTAATGATCTTATAGTATATGTAAAGGCAGCTAAAATTTATAATAAAAAAATATTTTTAATATCCTGTTAAAAAAATTTCAATTACAATAATTTTTTGATATATTTTACTTATATGTATTATTATATCTTTATTTATAAATAAATTTTAATTTTTGGATAGATTGATCATAAAATAAGTTTACAAATTTTTTTAAAAATTATAGAAATATTACAAGTGACTAAAAATGTTTAATTCATTTATGTACCTATTTATAGGAATGACTGTTCTTGATAGTACTATGCCACAATATCGAGTGCTCATTGCGACAATGGAAGGACTTATTATAGAAATTAAAGTTTCATTAGGAAATGAAGGTAATTTTAAAATTATTAGATTGGAAAAATTATTTCATATCTTTTATTAGTTGAAAGTAAAGAATGACAGCTTTGTTTACTGGATCTTTTGTTGGATTTTATTAAATTTATATCTCCAAAAAACTTACTAGCAAGCTTTAAAATTTTACATTGGTAACTTAACTAAAAAGTATTTTCAAACATTTTTTGTTCAATTTAATCATTTGATTTGTATAGTATTTTATATAATGATTATTTTCAATTTTCTTATGAATTGTAAGAATGCTTTTTTATTCATATTTGTAATTTTAATTATTACTTTTATGTTCTCTTTTTACCCCATTTCTAAATTCTTATATTTAATTATAAACAATAAATTATTTCATTATGTGTTTCTGATTTTCTTTTTTAATTTATTATATTAGTGTAGACTTGAAACTTTTGTTCCATTTTTTAAAAATATATTTCTTTTTATTGTAATTTTTCTTAAGTTGTTTTGTTATATCTATTTTTTCATATATATTATATATATTATTTTTTCATAAGAAGTTCTTTTAAAGAATGCATTAAAAATTTTATAAGCAACATATAAAAAGTAATTATTATTGAAAATGGATATTTTTTCTCAGGGAACAGTTTATGGCACTATAAGATTCATAGTAAGATTATAATTTTATTGGAAAGTTAAGGCTTGTAAAAGATATCTCATTTATAGATAAAGGCTGATATTCTTTTCTCAAGAGTAGGGAAAATGTGGCACTTTCTAAATTTCATTATCTAATCTGATTTAAAATTTTCATGTCACCTTCCTGCAAAATACCTTATGATATTAATTCAATCTGCTTGCTAAAGTCAAGAAATGTTGTAGAAACTAATTTATGGTTCTTGAAACTTAGATTTGTCACTAAGCATTTTATTTTTTTTCTCCTGAAATTAGAGAATACTAATCTGGAATGTGGTTGTTTTCAGACATTGGTTTAAAAATAGTTGTTTAGAATGGCTTAGTTTAACTTTTATTATATGAAGTTAAACAATTTGGTCCTCTCTAAAGAATGGCTTAATAGATTTAAGAATTTTTTGGAAAAATGTCATGTTAATCCCTTTTTAATATTTTATGCTATTATTAATAGATAATATACTGCTTTCATAATGATTTTTTTTATTCATTATATAATTTTGTTTTCACTTTAAATGCATTTCTTATGAATTATAAGTGTGGTTTATATTAAAAAATTTATTAATTTAGATACATTTATATTTTTAAAATATAACTTTTCTGCACTTGAGGAGTTAATGGAAATTTGAAATAATACAAATTCTGTTGTTGTTAATGACACTTGGCGACGCCAAGCCCGCCCATCACAGAGACTATGCGAATGAAGTCAGAAAGGAAGCGTCTTCCTTTTTTTTTTAATAGAGCACCTTCATTCAGAGGTGGAAGTACGACTTTTGGTTCATAGATGACAGCACCACCTGAAATTTCCAATTTAGAGATTGAAACCAGTGAAGCTCCAAACCTCCAAACCATGGCTCCAACCACCCCCAGAGGTATTAATTTGTTATGGGAACATGGAGGACATTGCGACCCGACGGATTTAACGTGCCCCAGTCGCCATTAGTAAACACGACGGATTTTCGCCTAAGCCGGGATTCAAACTCACCATCTTTTGGTAATGAGAACGATGCCCTAACCAACCAGGCCAACATACAAATTCTAAAACATTATAATTAAGTTAATAGAAAAATCATTATTTATTTTAACCTAGGCATATATCTCAATCTTGAAAGTACTATGAAATTAGAAGGTAAAATAATTTGTTTCAGATTAATGAAAGAGGCATAGATATTTAATAACTTAAAAAAATAAGAAGGAATTTCAAGGTTTTATGTGTTCAATTATTAGTACTTCTTTATGTTTTTGAGGGCTTTTATTTTAAATCTCATTAAAATTGTAGCTTATTTATTTAGGCAGGAAGTTATTTATAAAAAAAACTTAATTTTTATTTTTAGAATGTTTTTATTGGACCTGAAATTAACATAAAACACTAAAAATACTTGAATCATTGATCATCTAAAGATATTTGAATTGTACATTTGTACAGATTCATGCTCTTTTATAACAAGAATATTTTCTTTCATAATGAAGATAACTAAGTTAATAATATTACTTATTCTTTGAAAATTTTATTGAGAACTTAAAATAAAATATTAACAGAATGAAATGAAGTATTTAAGCAATAAATTGTATTTGAAGTTCAATTTTAAATCATCAACCGAATGCACAGAAATGAAGGCTGTGCCTTCCATTTTATGCCTTCTAATGATGTTTTGATACAATGCTATTAAATAGGGCACAAATTTGAAGGTTTATGTTTAAAAAATTAAAACAACTATCTGATTTCCAAAATTAATGAATTTTATTTATTATGTGATTTTTAGTTTAAACATCTGGAATTGACTGTATAAAATTTGGTTTTGACGTTTTTGAATGTTATTCTATTTTTGTTTTATTTAATTTTTAAAAATATTTTGTCTCTGGTTAATTTAAAGGAAAAAGATGGGAAAAAGAAATATCCTCTATTTTTAATTTTTTTAAACTTAACTATTTACTCTGGGTTTTATTAATTAAATTTAACTAATTTTTGTATAGTTATTATTATTTTTTTTACTGAAATTTGAAATAATTGAACCTTTCACCTATATATTTTTGTTGGTACATTATGATCATGATACACTAAGACATTTTTCATATTCTAGATAATATGTATAAATTTTCTAATTTATATTTTATTTGAAAATGTGTGTCAAATTTCTGAAATACAAAACTAATATGATTTCAAAAGATAAATTCATTATGTACTATTTAATGGCATTTTAAATTTTTCCTGTCAAAATAACAACAAATATATGCACAAAATTTTTTTTATAGTTGTGTGTTTCTTTTATGTGAATTTTCATGTTGGTAAATGTTATTTCAGAATTTAATCTGACTGTTTGAAAAACTAACATTTTTCAACTTAAAAAATGTACAGTTTAACATTAATAAATTACATTGAAAGTTAATTATACAATATTGGAAAATAATTTAATTATTTTTATTTTTAACACATAGTGTGGAATAATAAAAATTAATCGTTTTTCCTTAGTTCACCTTGCCTTTAACTGACAAATATTTAAATTATAGAATAACTGCAGTGCTTTCAGATGTAAATATTTATAATAAAGGAAATTTTGCCAAAGTATTTTAATGAGATAAATGCTTTTATTGATCTTATGTAATTTAAATTTTAAACATGTTGCTTACTCTTCCCTTCTTATATGCCAGTAATCCGTTTAAGTTTATTTCATTTTTTTTTTTTTTTTTTTTTTTTTTTTTTTTTTTTTTTTTTTGTTTTTGGTTGTGTTTATGCTTAAAGGTCTGTTCAGTCATAATTTTTTTTCTTTTATGATTTCCATATATTTTACATATTTATATTATATTTGCTCATAATTTGAGTAATTGACTATGATCCAAGTTTAATACATATTATATTAATTTTTTGTTCATTGTGTAAAATGATATGGTATATATTTTAATCATATGTATAAATTGTAATAGTGCAAATATTAAATATATTTAATATTAGCACTATTGCAATTTTAATATTTTGTTTAATATATTTAAAATAAAGTGAATTTTATTAAGTAAATTTAAAATAATGCATTGAATAATTTTTTTTGAAAATTCTGATATTCAAAGATTATTTGAACTAAACAACATTATCAAAATTTGTTTAATTAACGAAATTTTATTTTCTTTTTTTAGAAATTAAGTTTCAACATGAAAAAGTATCTGTTGATCTTGACTTAAGGCATAATTCAATTCAAGGATTAGCTGTATCCTCTAATGGGTTTTTATGTGGATTAATCACAAGGTACATAAGTGTTTTTTATATATACTTTCTTCAAGTTATTTATGTAACACCATCAAACAAATCAATGCAAAATAAAATTAATTTGGAATAATAATCATTTTCGAAATTTCATTTCTGTAATTGCTTTATATTAGTTAATGTCACATTAATTATTTTTTAAATATTAAATTATTTCTACATGTATGTACTTAAGTACTTTTAAAAATTTATTACTGTTTTCCTTTTGCAGTCCTTTTGGAACATTTAATTTATGTATTTTATTTTGAGAATGTTATTTATATAACATATCTATTTATGAAACAGTGTTATGCTATATTTTGCTTATTTTTTAAAATTCTTTACACATTTAGTACTACATCGTATTACGATCACCTTGAAAAAAAAGAGCCTTTACAAGTAAGTAAATTGACTTATATTTTTATAACTTTTGAGTTAATTTGAAAAAGATGCCTGTATTTTTCATATTGATTATCATTATCTATTTTGTGTATATTTTATATTATTAGTCATCTTGATGTTTTCAAAATAATTTAGTGTAATGTCTAGAAAGATGCTGTTGTATACAGATGATACATAAAGTTCAGCATTATCATGAAAAAAATTACCTAGCATCAAGTAAATTTTTTCACTAGTCTTAACCTATTTTTTATGCGGAAAACAAAATTTATTGTGAAAATATTGATTAATTGATTAGCTTTAATGGGCAAGTACATTATATGAATAAGCTTTTAATAATCACAAAATACAATAAACTTTATTAAATATGATTTCGACTCATGCTTTTTTATGTGACAGAAGTAAGTTTTTTTCATTTTTTCCTTGTTGCATTTAGAGTACATATTACATTTCGTGCTATGGTAACTTAATATATTGTTTTTTCATTTTACGATAGTCAAGAAATCTTCATAAGAAGCTTTTCTGTTTTCTATTTTGCTGCTTGTCAAATTTAAAAGCTCACTGAGCACATTTTTTATTTTAAGATACTAAGCTTAAATGTTGTATTGGTATGCACATGGTAATTTAAATGTCATCTAATTAAAATTTAACAAAAAAAGAAATTTTTTTGAAAAATCAGGGTAAAACTTTATGGAATTTAATTTGTCAAAATATTCTTTCTGTGTTTTCTTTCATAATTTAAATTGTAATTTCCTTTGTGATATTGATTTCTAAGGTATATAATTTTTTTTATCGATTTTATATCTAAAGGTATTCTATGCTAATGATTATTCATGATATCAAGATTTGTGTACCATGACAATCTTTACATTTCAAATTTTTCCAACAAAACAATGCTGCTTTAAATTATTTGATGTTTTAAATATTTATTGTTTCTGATATTGTTTTAGATTTATTGTTCTCATCAAAATAAAAAGATATGTAACATTATTTTAAATTAAGTGAAATAAGATTTGTCTTTCATCATAAATTTTTTTAAATGCTCAAATTGTATATATTTATTTCATTTAAATTTCAAATAATTGTCTAAACTGCAATTGGGAAAACTAACATTTAGTTTGTAACATTTTCAGTATCTCTCATAATAAAACAATCAGTTTTACTGTGTATATATAATTTTTACAAATTTTTGTTATTTGCAATCTTACATAAGCAATAATTGTAATTACAATTTTTGTTAAGAGGAAGACAAATATTTAATTTGATAGTTTTAAAGGCACAAAAGAAAAAAAAAAGAAAAAAAAATTGTTGATAGAATCCTTAATAAGGATTTCACAATTCAAAATTATTAAACTTTTTGCAGTTATTTTTCTTCAGTTTTATCAGTTGCATAAAATTAATTTCTTTTCTATTATCAAAACTAAAAGAAATATTATTTTTCGTCAGAAAAAAATATTTGATTTAAAACTTTTGTGTATTCTTAATTAAATAAGAAATTAGCATTGGAAATATTTAAACTAAAAATTTAAGAATACAAATAGTTTGAGGCTATTGAGTTCCTAAATTTTGTACTGAAAAACATCAGTGTTTGAAATGTATAATATTTGAAAATAAGAATAAAATCTGATAATAGTATATAGTGTATTAAACAATTAATATAAGTTATTAAGGTTTTATATAAAATGTTCATTTGGAAAAAAATTCTTAAATAAAAAAATTTGAATCAGGGATTCTGTAACAATCAGT
The DNA here is from genome assembly GCA_026290005.1 of Latrodectus geometricus. NCBI lineage: Eukaryota > Metazoa > Arthropoda > Arachnida > Araneae > Theridiidae > Latrodectus > Latrodectus geometricus. The sequence goes on from JAPDSC010097023.1 coordinate 252,667, forward strand.
ATAAAGTTCCTGATTAAAATTTCTTTTACTCATGATTCATAGAATATTCCTCAAAGTTTTCAAATAGTAAGAAAATTTAAACCTGAAAAAAATCATTGCAAGTTATTAAATTCATGAATTTTACTATTGATAAGCTATGTTGGTTCTTTAAAAGTTTTAAGATTACTTTAAAAAATTAATTAATAGAAATATAATTCATGATTAAAAGTAAGACAATACAATAAACATGTATATTAATAAAAACTAAATATATAATGAACTTTAAAATTAATATTTAGTTTAGAAAAATTTGTGTGAAAAAAATGATAATTTCCAATAGATTTTATTGATCATATTATTGCTTATTATTGTTGTTACATTAATTAAAATATTTATTATTTGTGTATCCTGAGAAACTATATACATAATCATATTATTACTGATTAATTTTATTTAATGAATTTTTTAAATTGTATTTTCTTGGTTTATATTATTAACTTTTTTAAATAAAAAAAACTATTTTAGTTTGCAATGTTTGTCACAAGACCTTTTGAGGATATATATGCAAAGCTTAAAACTATATTGAAGCCTCAATTCTCATTTTTACCTTCATCAAATTGTACCATCAGCAGGCAAACTGATTATCTTGAAATTATACGCATAAATCTCTCATGTGGCACATCACTTCCTGAATGGTTGACAGCATTTATAAATAACGATCCCTCAACTTATGAAAATTGTTCTCCCTTGGAACTTTATTTCATGAGGTATATTTTATGATTTTTTTGAATTCTTACTTAAATATTAATACATTTTTCTTAAAAATATTTTTTTAAGCTTTTCAATGTAAGTTTCTAGATTTTAAAAATGTTTCTACTTTTTATTAAAATGATCGATTTTTATAAAATTTTTGTAAGCAATTAGTGTATCATTGTAATGTATTAATAATGTACAAGCTTTAATGCCCTAGCATGTTTGCAAACAAAGTAAACGGCATTACATAAACTTTGAAACTTATTAGAACTGAAATTATTGCAATCATCGCAAACTCTAAAAGTTATTAGATTTGAAAAATATGTTTTATTAAAGAATGTACAGTTTTTCCACTTGTTCATATCTTAATATTTTAGCCAAATTCATTCCAAGAATTTTGTAAAAATCCTTAGAATAAATGTGCTTAATGTTTTCTTACAAAAAATTGTACAATACTTAATATCTTAATATTTTAGCCAAATTCATTCCAAGGATTTTGTAAAAATCCTTAGAATGAATGTGCTACAGTTTTCTTACAAAAAATAGTACAATACTGTTTAAAAAATTTTCGCATCTACAAATTATGATTTACATTAAATACATTGGAAAAGCAATCAGATGTTGACGTAAAGAATTTTTTTTATTTTTAAGAACTAATCATTTATTACTTTCGAAATATATTTTTTGAAAGAGAGATTTGTATATTTAGAATTGTAAATGATTGTGGTGTATTTAATAATGTAGTTGTAATTAAAATGGAAAACATTTTAACTTTAGTCTTCAAATTGAATATTTGGACGAAGTATGCATTTTAATTATAAAACTTATATTATTTAATATTAATATTTATTTTCATAAAATTTTATAACTTTATCATTGGTACCTAGGTTTATTTTACATTCATATGTGTCTGGTCTTGCAACTTCAGTGCCTCAAGAAAGAGAAAATTTAGTAAGTTTCCCAAATATAATTATATTTATTTCTAAAGTTTGTTTTCATATTATTATATATTAATTATTAAAAATTTTGTTTATGTTATATTTTATTTATTAATGCTAATTGCTATTTATTTATTTTTCTTGTTCAGTATCATGAATTTAAATATTTTTAATTGAATTCATTTGACATTTATTTTGCAGTAGTTGAATTACTTGATATTCTCCATTTATTTCGATATGTTAATGCTGTCTTAGTCAGATAAGCTGGAATCCAATCTATAAATAAGTAAAAATTCAGAAAACTTTTCAAATTAAAAAACAAATAACAAAATTTTTTAAAATTTAATTTTAATTTTCAATAACCTTTTTAATTTTTTATTCTTGGAGATTAAAGCTATGTAATAATTGCTGGTAATTACAAATTCTTAAAGTTATTTTAATTGCATGTGGCAAAAACTTTAACCATTTGTTTTGCATTTAAAATACTTATCCTGGAATTTCCTCCATACATGGTGATCTTCTATGAAAAATATCTTTCCCGACTGACATTCTCATACCTATAAAGTTTCCTTGTACATTTAGTTTTACTAATCAAACTATAATTAATTTGTGTTGATTTTATTTGTGTCAAGAAATACTAAGCTATATTGACAATTACTTATTCCCATTCAGGCGGTTTACTTTCTTTAAGTAAACATGGTTGTTATAATCCTGAGGTACCCCAATTATCTATCCTTTTCTTTCTTTCCTTCTCCTTTGCTTTTTTCTTCTTTTCTCCCTCATTGTAGTTACCATGTTTAAGGTTGAGTGCTCTCCTTGAATAGCTATCACTGCCCTCTTGCTATTAGCTTCTCTTGGAGACTAAATCACCCTTGTGTTTGTCATGTGTGGAGACCCCTGTCCTTGGAAAGGTGGGCCCTGATAATTGAGGTTCCCAGAGACCAACACATTACTTTGGCCTCTGCTTCAGGTAAACGGGATGTATATTGTGGTCCTCAACACATCAATTGGGTTAAATGGACTAGGCAATAGTATCTCTGCTGAGTGGCTTGATAAGGCCACTTGAAAGGTGTATTGAAAGCGTATAGAGCCTGGCTAGCACTGCAGTTATTCTGGATCCCCTTGTTGGGCTCTGTGGTAGGAGGTGTGCTCAGGCCCTGAATTAATCCACCTTTTTTATGGAGTATATTTCTAATTCTTTAGCCCCTATGATGCAACAAATGGTATGTAATCAGAAATAGTTTGTCATGAAAAGAACAAAGGGAAATTTTGATAATGTTTCTCCTTTCTTAATTAATAAGACTCTTATTGGTACTGTTGGAAATTTCAAAAATGTTTATAAGATGAAATCTGTTGATCTTTTGATCAAAGTTTTATCAAAAAAACTTTAAACTTTGAAAGTTAAAAAGTATGAAACCATTCTGAAATTCAAATGTCTAGATAATATTGATATTATAGTATCTGCCCATAGTAGGTTAAATTCTACGGGGGTTGATTTCAATGTTTCAGAGGATGAAATTTTAAATAATCTTGTTGACCAAATAGTGCCATGTACAACATATTTTAATAAAGAGAGAAGGCACAATTATGAAAACTAAGCATTTCATTCTCACATTTGCGACTCCTACACTACCTCAACCTATTAGAGTTAGTTTCCTAATTTGCAATGTTCGACCTTGCATTCCAAAACCCTTTGTGTTGCTATAAATGTCAACGCTTTGGACATGCAAAAACTACTTGTAGGGGACCTTTAACTTGTGCTCGATGTGTTTTCATTAAACATGACAGCAGTACATGTCAATTACAAGAAAAATATGTCAACTGCAGTGGTGATTATCCCTCTTACTCTTGGTCATTCCCAACATGGATATCCGAAAAAGAAATCCCAACTGTAAAAATTAAACAAAACCTAGTTTTCCTCAAAGCAAGGCATGCAGTGTCATCCCGTATCCCTCAACACGGTATTAATTATTCACAAGCTATCAAAAAAGTTATGAAATCCTGTAGTACTCAAACAGATTGCTTAAGTCTTCCGGTTTCAAAATTATCCTCAAATATTTGTAATACAGATGTCTCACCCATTCTGAAACATATTTCTGCAAAATCTTTTACAAAATCAAAGTCCCTAAGATACCATAAATTGAAGTATGCAAGAGAAGGGCCCCATAAATCAACTTTTATATGTTAAAAAACTCTAGCTTCTTCTAAAAAAGCCAAAGAGTCATTAATAGTAGATTCTTCAAATGATGAAACCTTCCAAGGGCAGATTCGTCTGAATTCCAGATGAGTTGTTCCAAGTCTGGAACATTTTGTTTTATTTAATGGTATCCTTTCTTTTGGTAGAACTGTCGAGGTCTTTGCTCTCATATAGAAGATATCAAAACCATTTTTATGTATAATATGTATAATCCAGTGTCTATTGGCATTCAGGAAAATTCTTGAAGCCTCAATGTTATTTTAAATTATGTGGTTATAACTGTGGGAGAAAAGATGTTATTCCTGATACAATATCTAGAGGTGTGTGCATTCTTGTAACTTCCCCAGAAGTTCTGTCCAACCCCTTAACACATCACTACAGGCTGTTGTAGTATATGTACATACAACATCTCTCATTACTAATTGTAGCCTTTACTTGCCTCTCCACACTGTTGTTCATGAATGTGGTTTGAATAATCTATTGAATCGGCTACCTAAACCCTTTACACTGCTTTGCAACTTTGATGGGCATAACACCTTATGGGTCTGTGATAATACAAGTTTTCACATAATTGAGCAGTTCATTTCAAATAACAGTATTTGCATCTTAAATTTTATAGAAATAGCTTATTTTCACCAGCACCTCTACCTTTAGTAAATTTTAGTGTTGAAAATGATTTATATAACAGTGATCATATTCCTCTCATTATAACTCAAACTGGTGTAAGTAGACCTCATGTCTTCCATTCTTCTTAATCTTATTATCATGCAAATTGGCCACAGTACACCCAATTAGCTGTGATTACTGACAGCATTGTTCAAAGTGAAGACATTGATGATTCTGTGCAAAAAGGTACTGATGAGATTCTAGACGCGGCCAAAAGCACAATTTCTAAGCACTCCCTAGTTCTACACAAGTGTCATAAACCATTGTTAAACAATGAGTGTTAGGTGTCATAGAAGAAACAGAAAAAGTCGTGGTCAAATTTTATAGGCATCCCACTATTGAAAACCCTGTAGCTTTAAAAGAGCTAAAGCTTTAGCTTGTCAAGTACGGCAAAAGAGACAAAAAGAATCTTAGATAAGATATGTCTCTTCCATCATATCATCATATTCCAGCAAACAGTTGTGAAAGAAAGTTACAGCAGCTTGTGGGAAGATTTCTCTACCACAGTATTATAAAGAAGAGCTGTCACATACTCTTCTCAGTATGATGTTGTCAATCTTTCATGTTACTCTGAAGAGGCTCCTCAGGGAAGTGCCTTAAGTATTACTATTTTTAACATTTGCATGCATTGTATTGTAACCATCAATTCATGGAACATTATATGTTAATGAACTCCAAATATCTTGCTAAGGTTCCAATGTGCGACTTATTGAACAGCAATTACATACTGGAGTCAATAATCTTATTGCTTGGCACAGTGATAATGGGAACACTTTATCACCTACCAAAAGTAATTTATCTATTTTTGCAGAAAAATCGGGCCTCATCCTGATCCAGAAATTAAGATATCAGACACAATTATTCCTGTTGTTAATTAAATATCATTTTTGGGATAGTGTTTGAGAAAAAGTTGACTTTCCTACCACATATCTTAGATTTGCAAAAGAGGTGTGAAAGGTGGCTAAATATTCTCAAAGTACTTTCTCATACCTCTTGGGGTGCAGATCATGCAGCATTATTCTGTGTATATCAATCAGTTATTTTCTCTCAAATTGACTATGGTAGTGCAATTTATGGATTAGCTAGGTCATGTTTATTATGCAAATTGTTCATCACTGAGTTTTGTGTATCTGTTCTGGAGCATTCTGGACTTCTATTTAGAGCCTTTATGTGATTGGTAACCAATTACTTCTTGTTCTGAGAAGTCAGCAAGTATCTCTAAATTATTATTTTAAAATGTATAAGCATCACAACACCCTTTGAAATCTATGATTGTCTGCTCCTCTCTAAGGAGGATATATAATACTTGACCACATAATATACTACTATTCTATGAACGTACAAACTTATTCCTGTCTTCATTTGAATCCCCTGATTTATAAATCCAAATAATAGATTCTCTGAAATTCTCACATTAGAATGCTTCTATTTTTAATGTAATCAATCCCTTTGCTTGATACAATAAATCAGCACATGTCCTCTTATTTTGCTACTGATGTTCTCATACATTCGTTATCAATTTTCCTCCTACATTCCTGTTTACACTGATAGTTCAAAATCAAGTGGTCATGTTAGCTGTGGTAATGTTATTGGAAATACATTTTACAGATATAAACTTCATACATCATGTTCTGTTTATACAGTCGAAGCTGCTGCAATTTTTAATTGTTTGTCCTAACTTCAATGATTTATGCTTTGTATTTTTTTAACACAAATTTAATTTTATCAGATTTAATTGGGCTTAAACCGAATTTTGTTTGCATTTTTACGTGCAATTGTTTTTTTTAAATTCTACTTAAACTTTTATCCAATATTTTACATAAACCTTTATTGAATTTTTAATATCTTCCATCTTATACATTTGACTAGTCTTATATTACTAAGTTTCTAGTTTTAAACATTGTACCGTGTAGAAATGTCCACTTTTGATCCTTGTATCAGTAAACTAGACAAAAACTAAACAAACAATTACTTATTGACTTAATTATGTTAAGAACACTCTCAATTTTTTAAATATTTATATTCAATACTAATGTATCAATAACTGAAGTTTTAAAACTTCTCAGTTTAAAAAAAAATGTCGAAAAAAAAATGTTGCCTTCATATTACTAATGCTAAGGACTGATTTTTGACTTGAATAAAGGAAGCATTTTGATACTTATCTTTCTTATCCAAAAATGTCAGGTTTTCATATTAAGGTTGATTGTTTTAAATTAAAATAACATGTTTACAAAAGTATTTTACTCTTGTATCAGCTTTAGATTTCAATTTGAATTTAGTCATCATAATCAATTTGAGTTTAACCACCTGCTTTTAGTTTTTTAGACATACTATTTTAACTAATATAAATCTTAGACTTAAGTGCTACTAAGTATATGGATTTATTTATCTCAACTGTTTTAAATATTACAAATGTGATTCTAATATTGCTGTGCATAAGATTCATTTTTCATATGAGATATATATATATATATATTGCTATAAAATGAAATAATGTTAATTTATGTTTTACTTTGATAAGCTGGTGTGCACTTTATATTCTATTACACAGACTATTACACAGAGTGAGTTAACTCAAGTTTTTTTGAACTGCATTATCTACCACTACAATGGATTTTATCATTAGCTATTCTTTGTGCTAAATCACATATGACAAATTTCTGAATTCAGCAATTTCTGATTACCTTTATTTCACTTAAGCCCAGTGATGTTGTGGCAGCACTTCGCCCTAACAATGCACATTTTTGAGGATCTATCCTCGAGCTGGGAAAGGTCGACTCAGCCTTTCATTCCTTTAGTGGGTCGATAAAACTGAGTACCAAGTATGCTTGAAAACTAAACATTGGAAGTTTTACATTAGGTACCACCTAACTGGGACATTTGCGTCAAACCCCAGAACCCTCTGTCATGAAAACAGATACGGGCACTGTAGACTTTGACCTCCCAATGGACTGTCATGCCATAGAGTTTAGTTTTATTTCTATTTCAATTACTGTGTTTTCTCCTCAGTTTTCTTCTAAAAAAAGAATCATATTGGAAAATTAAGATATAATTATCTTTGTCTTTAAGTTTAAATTTTTTTTTTTATCTTTTATTTAAATTTTCAGTTCAAATTATTTCTAAAATATCTGATTTTATTTTCTTACTCGCTAAAAACTCTTTGGGCATAATTATTTAAAGTAGTAAAGAAAACGGTATAAAATTTTATTCAAAATCGTAACAATATGTGCTATTTACTTAAATGTTGCTCTTTCTAGTTTCTTTTTTTCTTCCTTTATTTAAAAACACATAGTATTTTCTTATGTAATTTGAAATGCATACCAAATTTCATTTGAATTAATTTAGCCATGCAGAATTGTCTAACTCAATCTTTTACCTTTTTGGAAAACTAGTAACTTTTTAAAAATATACTTAAAATTTTCAAATTCATAAGCATATGGTGTGTAGAAATATCACACTGTATTCTCCCTTTTGAATATCTTGCAATTTTTTATTAACATAATTAGTTAATTAATTAAATAATGAATTAAAAAAGAACTTGTTTTAGTTTTTGTGTGAATCTGTATTTTTTTAGTTCTAAAATTGTATAATACTATAAGGTCTACTGAAAAGCTTTTTCCATTTTTTGAATAAAACAAAATAATAAATTTTTCATACTTTATATACTTTATTGAGTAATGCAATTCCTACATTATTAATGATTTCTTTGTTGATTAATGGCAATTTGTATATCCCATTTTTTAAAGAAATCCTTTTGAATCAATGCTAGCTTGGTCTTCATTTTTGAATTTTTTACCCCGCCAAAAATTTTGTAGAGGAGAATAGGGGGGGGGGGATAATCACAGAATGCTAGATCTAGGTATCATGATGGATGTGGAATAATTTCCCAGCTAGCTCTTCAAATTTCTGATGATACCCCAAAAAGCATGTGGCTTAGTTTTATCATGAGGAAGTATAATTTGCTATCTATTGCCAGGTTTTTTTTTCTTAGATTGAATGCTGTTTCGAAATTAGTCACTTACTGGGTACCAAATCCTGTCACTTACTGAATACCACCAAACAAAGAGTTAAATTTGAAGTACAACTTTGAATTTAACTCTTTGTTTTGGTTCTAATTATTTAAAATATATTGGCTCTTGAATGTCCAACCATATACACAACATTTTCTTATTTAGATTTATCTTTAATTTAGACTTGAAGCAGAAAGGTTTCCTAGGTACTCAACAATTCTTTTCCTTACATTGACATAGAAGGTTCATTTTTGAACTGTTGTCAATTGGCCCAAGAACGATTCGATTTTGTACTTTGCAAGACGAGATATGCATGTATTTACACAATCATTCAAATTTTTCTCAACTCATGTAATACCTATTTTAAATATTTCCACAGCAATTATATTTCTCGATTATAGTCTGAAATAATTTGTTGAGCTGAATCGAGTCTTTGTGCAATCTCCAATCCTGTTAAAAATGCTTTTGCTCTAACATAACCCTGACAGTATCATCATCAATAATGATTTCGAGAATGCGACTGAAGGGAGAAGTCAAAATCACCCTTTTAAAATTCTTCAAGCCATCTTCTACATATTCTCTAAAAAATTGTCCCTTTACCACTTTACCAAGCAACTTTAACAAATTTCCTTTTCCTTCTGTTGCATTCCTTCCTTGTTGGAATTTGTATCAAACAAAGTGTATTATTTACTATGGATTAATGATCGTGTTTCACTTCGAACTCATCGGCATTTTAGCTCTTTGGTCGGTCAGTTTTTATATTTTCTATGATTTAATAAATAGCACCTACTTCGTGAAAATTATTCTATTATAAATAAACAGATCCTCCCAATAGACTTAATATTTGAGAATTACTGGCTCATTTTCTTTAGCATGCTCTTTTGAGAGTTGAATGAGAATTGAGCACTGAATTCTACAGGTTTTAGTTCCACAGCTTGTAATTTCAGTTCCTACCCCTGAACTGCTTATAGACCCACTTTAAATTGTAGGTTTTGGTCTCATTAATCCTGATGCATAGAAATGATCATAGTGTGACAAAGAAAACTCCTTTGTGAAAAAGCTAATAACATTTTAAAATCATAGTTAATTCTTTATAGTTTGTTTTGAATTTTATATGAATTAAATAAGAAAGAATATATATTCTGCATTTTCACTTCTCTATTTTACCCTTATGGGAAAACTTGAATCTTTATACTAGTTATCTTTCAAAGTATTCAAAAACATGCGAAAAAGTGTTTTTATTGGACTCTATCAAAGTATATCAAATTATGTAACATGAGTATTTTTTATCATATTTTATCCCCTTATATGCAGCTAGCAACATTTTTCAATGTTAAATTAATCTTGTGAAATGATGAGCAACATTTCAGATTTCTTGTAAACTTGTTCTATTGTATCTAATTTATGCATCATTCTCATTTCCTTTATCTTATCTCACATATTTATATGAGTTGTTGGTAATAGATTAGTTAATCCTTCTGAGAGACTAGAATCTTTTTCTAATCTCTTAAAAATCCTGTTGTTAAGGTATATAAAATTTATAAAATTTCAACTTCATGGATACAGTATTTATAATTATATGGGTTTTTTTTTTTTTTCTTTCAGGAAGGAAAACTATATGCAGTGGAAGCCATTATAATGAGGAATTATATTTCTAAAGTATTTGAAAGTAGTCAAGATAAAGTGGATTTATTAACACCAGCTCAAGGACAGTCTCTTCTTTTAATGGCTGACTGGTTATTTAAAGAATTTCAAATGACAGTAGAAAGTTTGTATTTAGCTCTTGGTAGTGATATTCCAACAGACATTGAATCACTCCCTGCAAGGGAGACCTGTCGCATTTGTAAAGGAGATGTAAAGTTAGAAAATATAAAAACTGGGCAGTGCGTTAATAATCATTTATTTGCTCGTTGCTGTCAATCACTTTTACTTTGTGATGTGATTCCATATCATCAATGCCTTTCATGTAAAAGCATCGCCCTTCGAGATGTTTGGAGTTTCGGTTTTACATGCACATATTGTGGTATGTCCATGGTTTAAAGCTGGCACAAGAAAATTATTTTATTATTTAAAACAATTTATTATGGAAATTCTCTGTGAATGATAAGATAAACATAAATCATTTTTTATTATATATCATATCATGATTTTGTAAACTTAATTTATTTATAAACAAATGATCAATTTGTGTATAAGTGCTTATTGATATATGTAACCTATTTTTATTGTAGTTGTTAAGTTCATTGTTTGATTTTAAACAAAGTGCTATAATTAGGATATTATAAAGTGCTATAATTAGGACCAATAATAAGGATATTTTTTTAATATTCATGAAGTTCTGTCCTTTTGTTACACAGAAAAATTTAATAAAAAGTGAAATTATTCCAAATAATTAAATATTTATTTAGAATTTTTTATTTATATTGCATTAATTTATCAACTCATATTTATCAATTATTTTTTCAAGTATATAACAATTAATATTTTTCTATTTTTCAAATTAAAAAAAATATGTGAACATAAGTAAATCATATTAGTTTTGTACTAATGCAAATGAATAAATTACATTACCAATTCAAATTTTTTAAGCAAGAAAGATTCAAACGCTAAAAATTAATCAATCTAGTTGCTTTTTTTATCTTTGTCCAAAGTATATTATAAATGTTTTTTTTTTTTTTTTTTTCTAAAAATGTAAATTTGTTTTCATTTGTAGTTTGTTTCAATTAAAGTCTATATTTCTGTTTAATATTACTATATATATATATATATATATATATATATATATAGTTAATATGATTAAAAAAATTTCATTAACTCATTTATAAAATAATTTTGACTTATCTTTTTAAAAAAAAACATTATACATTCACACTGACAATATATAGTATTTCATTTATAAATACTAATTTAAGATTCATATGTGAAAAATTCAGAGATTGTTACATAATATTTAAACTGAAGAGTTAGTATATTTTACAAAATAATTTCGACTCATTTAACAGTGATTATTTATAATTTACTTATATATATATATATATATATATATATATATATATATATATATATATATATATATATATATATATATATATATATATATAACACAGAATAATATTCATGTCATTATGGCTAATGAAAGCTCACTGAAATTCATAAAATAATCCTCGTCTTATGTATTCACAATTAAAGCTGTTATGTCACCATCACTTTTAGATAAAATCTAATTTTCTTAAGAAAACTCTGATAAAAAACTTGATCTTATCATTTCATTATCTACATTTAATGTATATTCTTTCTGTGTCAAATATTTCTCTTAATTATTCTGGTTAAAATACGTTATGTTTTTATCTGTTGCAATTTTTTTATTAAATATTTTCCTACAATATTCATTTGTTAAAATTTCAGCATTTCTAAATCAATTTTGAAGTTTTATTTTTTTATAAAATTTTAATATTCTTGATATTGACTTTCGTTCAGTATAACTCCAAGCATAGATTGACAAATACAGTGTTCATGGAAAGTCAATTTAAAAGGCTGCTCCAACTCTAAGGTCATAATCAATATTTGCAAAAATACTGTACAATATTTTCTCCTTAAGCTATTAATTATGTCCTGATCATTATTTGTAAGGCAGAAGTTAAATTAAGTGGGAGAAACATCACATGAATGGATTCAAGATTCGGGATTTCAACGTAAGAAGTGAAGTTATGTCCACAATAAGAAGAATTTTTCAATGATAAGAAAAGTTGATTTAAGTCTCTTAGACAATTTCCATAAAAACTACAAGCCATCCAAGCTTTAATGTTAACATAATATGATGATAATAGTTTTTCAAACATTTAGTCTTTAAATATTTTACTATGAAAAGCAGAGGCATTTTTTCCTTTCCATTCATGATAGCTGCAAGTAACACTAATTTTTTTTATCCTCTTTTTTTCTCCTATTATATTTATCGCCTTTAAAGCAAAGTGTTCTATCGAGTAAGATTTTAAAACAAACCTGTCTTGTATGCCTTGAAAACATTCTTTGAGCTGTATTTGGAAAGTAGGGTTTTTAATGTTCCTTCTTTCCATTAATTTCCAAAATTTTGTTCATATCTCCTCTTTCATCACACAATTTTCTAACGCTCAAACTGTATCTGGTTTTAAATTTTTGGTGCGAACCATCTGATTCTTTGAAATCTTTTATGTTAAGCTTCGTAGAAAAGTAATTGAATTTCTCTTTAATGACATTATCATCAATAGAAATGAGAGGAATATTGCCTCTCATTTTTTTCAGCCAATCAAGCCACGCATTTTTTAAAGTTTAAGGTTTTCGAGAAGGAGCAACATCTGCTGTTATAGTTTCCTTTTTCAACGATTTTTTTTCCGAATTTTTAAAATTGTCAAAAGGCAAATATTGTTTGGCAATTTCTGTTTTTTAATATTTTTTCATCTTTTAGAATTTTGTTTCTTATTTCATCTGATAAATACTTTCGGTTTTTTTACTTAATCGACTCAATCTCCTTGCTGAACAACAGTGGTTTCCCCCCTTTTTATATCCTTATGTATGGGAAGAACTAGAGTCGAATTCGGCATCACAGCTCTTCCCCATCAAAAGTCAGCATGTATTGCTTCGTTGTTCAAGAACGAATCTAATTCACAGGTTTTTGTATAAAACAAAATGGAATAAAAAATTTAAAATATAAGATGATAAAAAGCAGAAACGACGGTTCGCTAAAAAGAATTTTGTAAATTTTAGTTTGTAAATATGAGTAAAAAGTATAATTGTATTTTTGGTATCAGGGTATGGATTAATCACTAGTTCGTAAAAAGAAGCGTCTACTGTACCAATGCACTTGTCATCAATCTATGCTTGAAATCATATTGGAGAAAAAACAACATGTCTTTTTGACATGCAGCCTTCATTATCATCATAATTGAAGAAAGTAATTTATTTAACGACTTCAGTTAAAATGAATTATCATCCAAGAACTTTAATAAAGAAACTCACTGCTGTACTTCTGCCCGAGATTTTATTTCAAGATTTCTTGAATGTGGACTGCGATATAATTTGAGTGTAAAGATCTATTGGATGCTTAAATAATTTAGAATGTAATGAATCGAAATGAAGAACTTATAGATATCAAATAAAAAGAAAATAATATATTGCGAAACAAGTAAGCTAAATCAAAAAGAATTATTTCGGTTTTTAAATTAAATAATAAGACTTCTTTTTAGTTATAAATTTAATTTTGCTGGCACGTTTCTTATACTGCATATACTAAATTATATTTTTCTTACATAACTTTATAAGGGGAAAACAGCCTATTTAAAAAAATGTTTTAAAATCTAACATTTTTCTATTCCATAAATTATTTTATCAGCTTCTACGAGTTCGCAATAACAAGCTTCAACTGTGTTTATATGTATATTATTAGAATAAAAATTTTCCAATTCCTTAACCAAAATGTTTTCAAAGCACTTTTAAAAATGTTTTGAAATCTCAACTAAATGCGATATATTTTAATTTATCCAACCGATATCACTATTTATTATTGGTGATTTTCATTATTAATGAAAAAAGTATAATGTAGCAATAAATGAAGTTATGTATATGTATTTAATTATTTATATATTTCTATTATTTGAATGAAATTTCATTTATTGGTTAATTTATTTAAGACTCAAAAATAATTATTTGTTGATGTTTAATAGTTATAAATACTTTTTCCATAAATGTTGCCAGCCATTTTTTTATAATGCTGCATACTTTTATTTAATCATTATTATTTAAACTAAGGTCATCAAATATTTTGCACGATTGTTATTCAAACAGAAAGCCTAGTACATTCTTAGTTTTTTGTAAGTGTTGCAGTTGTACTTCGTCAAATAATTATAAATATTTGATACATGAAACTCAGCAAGTCATGGAGAAATGGTGACTTGCGAAAATTCCATTAAATGCATAGAATTTTTTTTTTCGAAAATACATACGAATCATGTAATAGTTATACATTCTTGAAAAATTTGAAAATCATAAATATCCTCATCAAAAATTCTTTTTATTTGCAAATTAAGTTAAAAAAAAAAACTTGGTAGTAATTAAAAATCCTTAATTTATTTAGGAACCATGGTGTTTAAATTGTAACTGACTTGATTTTTTCAATTTTGTAATTAAAAAAAATTAGATCTAAGGGTATCAATTAATGTGTCAATTTTTACCATTTATCCTTGATTCAGAATTACGCAGTTTTAAAACTTGCAAATAAAAAAAATTTAAGATTATATGCGAAACTTTTCAATAGAATTCTGGTTGACCATGGAGAGAGATCGATTAATTTCTCATTTCCCTACTATAAGCAAACAACGTGATCTTTAAATTTGTTTAATATATTGAAAGAAAAGTTATAATTAATATTTCATCAATCTTTGAAATGATATATATTGTTTTCAAGACAATTAAAAATGGGTCCAAAATTAACATTATCAACATTAAATTAGTATTTAAATCAAAATCAACACAAGCACAATGTGAACTTTTCTTCGATGTAAAATATAATCTATCGAAACTAGAATAGAAAGTCAAAATCAATTCTTTATCATAAAAATATTGAAATCAAAAGAATGCCTATTAGCTATTTATAAATTTATTGTAAACTACTTTTTTTAAACATTTTTCTGATAAATTAATTTTATTGCTAGCTTTAATACCCAAGTGAAAACAATAAAAGTGATCCAATTATAAATTTCTGCCAGTATTCCCATTTCTAAATAACTTTAATGTGATGTTATAATGCAAAACAAATTACATAGTTTGTTTTATTTTTAATATAGATGTTATATCCTTTTGTTCAAATGATAGTTGAATGAAAAAAGAATTGCATATGATAAAATTGCTGTACTGTTATTTTTAAATTTATTACAGTCCTGGGTTAATAGTCTGTTTAAGTGACGAATTTATCCGAAAAATATATATCTCTGTATTTTTTAAATAATGAAGCTGTTTTTTTTTTGTATAGAATAAGTTAAGTAATATTTAAAAATTCACTCAAATGTAGTAAATTGGATAATTATAAAGTCTTTTGATTCTAAGTTAGCAAATATAATTAAACTCCCACTATATTAGATATTGTATTTTTGGATGAATTTGTTATATGCAATAGTTACATATTAACGATAGAATTAAATATTTTTTATCTTTATATATTTGTGTGTGTTATCAACGAATTCTTATATTTATGCATATTGGAATAAGTAAACTAAGTAATCTAATTGTAAAAGTAATTTATTAAGGAAACTGTTTAAAAAGTGCGTGTTATTTGTAATAATTTAGTCTTTTAAAGTGGAATACAAATTGTGTATTTATCAATTGTTTAATAATTCTCATAAAATTTTGTTAAAACATAATACTTGTTTAAATTATGTATTATTTTGATTTTTGCTCAGAACATTTATTATATAAATTATGCATTATCATTTTTCAATGAATTTGTCAAATTAAAAAAATGTATATATTGTAAATATATGTTTAGTTTTTTTATACTGAAAATACTTTTTATTTTCTAAGGAGATGTAATTTTAATAATTTAATTTAATAAAAAATTGATATTATACATTTTATAGCTATTCTATCTTACAAAATTTTATTAACAGATAAGTCAAAATAACTCTTGGATTTATACAATTATATACATTTCAAATTGTAAATTTTAAAATAAAAGAGCATTTTACAATAATCTTTCACAAAAAATTCTGAAGTTAATTTTACTTAGTCACAAAATGTTATTCTAAAATAATACAAACCAAATGAATGGTTTTATGTAATGTATTTGCTATTAACCTTGAACTTATTGATATTGCAGGATAGTCAATATTATACACAAATTTCAGCTGACAGAATCAATAAAGTAGGGAATTTCATTAGTAAATAATTATACAATATTTTAAAGAATTTTGATAGTAAGTTAAATCACTTCAAAGGTTATTACGCTTTTTAAAAATTTTAATAGCATTAATAGTTTAACTTAAATGTAGTATTCATTTTTAAGTTGATACATATATCAACAAGATTACTAAAGTTAAAAAATTACCTTGATTAAGGAACTAAGTTTATAAAATATATTTGAAAAAAAAGTAGGATCCTGTTTGACTTCTTTTTACTACAATAAGGGAACTATCGATAGATATGAATTCACCCAATAAATAACAAGCAAATTTTTACTATTGGGGTGAAATTTAGAAAAAAAAACTTATTTTCAGAGAAAGATAATAAGTAAGTTGATCTTAAAAAGTTATATATTAAATATAAAAAGCAGAAAATCATAGGAAACTTTTTAAAAATCATTTTTAAATATTACTATAAAATTTAATAACAGATTCAAAGAGGTTAAAACACGTACTCGTTTATAATTTATTCTCAACTATGATCCAATGTATATAAATTTTAAAAAAGCTAACTCTCAGTTTGTGGCCACTACTTACTATAAATGTTATACTACTATTCATATAATTTGTTCTCAACTGCGATCCAATATATATATATTTATTTTAAACATAACTTTCAGTTTCAAGTATTTGACTCAAATGCAAAAATTTATTGTATTAGGGGCATACTTATTGTAAGGATCAAAAGAAAGAGTATTTAAATAATTATTTCTTTGTAAAATGATGAACTTACTTTTACATTATCATATAGTACGATTAAAAAATCTGAGCTATTGCGTGTTCAGTAAAAAATTTACAATAGTTATCTATGATTGTATAAATATCTCCTTTCACTGAGTTATTTAATGTCAAAAAATGCACAGAATTAAATACATTAAGATTTCTGTTCTTGCTTTTACAGGTATTGTCAATAATTTTGATAGTAAATGTTAAATGATAAAAACTTGCGATAAATGTTATCTAACGCTAGAATTAAAAAAAATATATATTAATTTCTATACTCAGCCTAGTTAAATTGATAATTCAGTATATTTATTCTTCATATGATAGAATAATTTTCATATCTAAATATGAATATTTTTTATATAATAAAATTTTCAAACAATTTACCTGTAAATAATTTTAAGTTTGTTTAAATACCTATGCAAGTCAAAATTTTTAAATTTAGCATTTGCATCCAGAAAAAGATAAAAATTGATTTTTTTTTTATCTTTAATCATAAATTTAAAAATTAATTTCTGCATTTTTTGAATGTATTATTTATAAATCAATTATCTTTGTTATTTTATATTTCTAAAAGGGGGGAAAAAAAAGAGATTAATTTTTGCCTTACATTTTAAAATTTTGTTCAACATATTTTCCTTTTTTTTAGTAAAAAATGTAGTAAATTTTATTCATTTCCATATAAAAGAATTTGATTCCCAGTACATCATGAAAACATATTTTAAATACTTACATTTATGATTCTCAATTAAAGCAGTAACATTATAAATTTAGTAAGTATGATATTGAAAGTATATATAGTAAAACAGGTAGATATATATTTTTAACATATTAAGAAAACAGATGAAGTTCATAGTTCGGTAAAAATTACACTCAAGTGCAGCTATGAGAGTAAAGTGTTTTTCTTTTTTTAAATAATTCAAAGTTGCGAATAGAAAATTTTCGAACAAATATTTAAGAAAGTTAAAAATTTTATCGCAAATTTAGTTTTAATTTGTAGAGGAAAAAATCTGAATTACACAATAAAAAATCCAGCCTGAATTTTTTTCAACAGTTTCTTTATTTACAACAAATTGATATCTTCATAAATCAAATTGTAATTCTTAGAAAACCATATTCTATATGGAATACAATAAAAAAGAAAACCAAATCAGGATATACAGTACAGTATCTAATAGTGATATTTATATTTGTACTCTCCAGATCTACATACAAAGTAACAGAATAAACAAAAAGCAATCATTCACACATGATATTACAGCAGAGCATATATGCAAGTAATCAAAAATCGTTTACTTTGCACTGAAAATAGTCTCATACACATATTCCAGTAAATAGAGCATATAAAAAAAACTCTGAATCTTTTTATCTTTCCCTACAATCTGATTGTGTAGTATTTGTTTTGTATTTGTAGCTTAGTTAAAGATAATTTTTCTCCTTTAATAGGAACATGCATTACAAACGTAGTCAGCTAAGCTTTTATTAGAAAACAAGTATTTTAAGTAAATACATTGAGAGATAAGAATAACTTTCATACAGTCTAACCCAAACCAACATGTACAAGTAAGTGCTTCCTCTAGCTAAAACACATAGCACAATTATTTATTTATTTTTTTGGTTATTTAAGAAAAATTAATATAATTTTTGTATCAATTTATGCTAAAAAGTAAAACTAAACAAGTATGTAAAAGAATGCAACATCTTGAAACAGGCAGGCTTTTCAACTGTTTTCATTAAAATATACATCTGCATGCAATCACTATTAGTTACATTCAATAGATGGCAAATTTGTACTTTGATTTTCTGATTATTGTCAACAAAACATTTTAACCTTTAATCATGTGGGAGTTAATAAAAATATCACAATAAATGTTGTGAAAACAATTTCTGCTCTACAACAAAGAAACAATGTCTAACATATTAAAAAAAATTCTCTAAATTATAAAGCACAATACAGCTATAATAAATTAACATGGGTGTTGTTAGATTTTAATTTTCAAAAACGAAATTCAAATTTCGATAAATTTGGATACTTTATAAAAAATAAAAAATATTTTTTATGATAATTTGTATAAATTTGACATTTAATGCAAGCTTTAAAAAAAATTTTTTTATCATATACTGCATTTGATATTAACAAACTAATTTCTACAATTTAATTTGTAAAATCTTAAAATAATTTAACATTGGTAACAAACACCCATGTTGATGAATATTTTTATAAAATGATCTCTGATTAAGACATTAATTTTTTTAAATCAAATTAAAAGTTATGTATTTTAAATAAAACCAAAAATTCTAATATCAAAACAAGAAATTAGGAAAAACTTTTATTAAATAAAAATTTTGCAGTTACATGAATGATTGTCAATGTGCAAGATATTGATTAACTTTTCTAATGCTGCATTATTATAGTTGTATTAAAATTTTAATTTTTAATACATGATTTGATTTTATTCAAAATTATATATTAAAAATAATTTCATTAAAATTCTTTAAGATTTTTTCATTTATTTAATTTGTTATACATTTAAAAACATTAAAAATATATTAATTTTTATACTTTGTAAAATGAAAATAAGAAATAAATACAAAATACAATAATCTCAATATAATTGCCTTTCATTTCAGAAAAATTAATTTAAATGGTCAGAGATCATCTTATAATAAAATATAAGGAAACAGTACTTTTTTACTTAAGAAACACAGCTAAAACATGAGAAGAAAAATTAAAATATAACTAGGATAAATTGGTTACTTGTAAACATTACATTTATCAAAAGCAGTTGCGTGCATGCACAAAATTTCCAATATAAGTAAAACTGATACAGACATGTCTGAATATTCAGCATTGTCATTTCTTTCAAGTGAAAAATTTTTCGGAACAAGTGAACACACTGTACAATATCTTTGTTCCAAGTGCACACACACAAAAGATCCATTCTTCAATGAAATAATGAGAGGGCATTATTTAGGCAGAAAGATATTAAACTTCACTCATTTCCAGATTATTGGAATAAACTAATATTTTTGTATAATATATTACAGGTAATTATAAATATTTTAGAACTATAATTTCCAATTCAGCTCAGAGAATTTACAATAAAAAAATTTCAGATCTATTTAAACATTTTTTTTAAATAAAATAAAACAATTTAGAAATCTCATTTTTAAATTTTCATCAAAACTTTACTTAAATATTCTCAAATATCTATGGGCAAAAATAAAAAAAATGTGAAATCGAATGAGTTTATAAATACATAAATAATGCCCCATATAAATGAAAAATGAGTGTAAATGATTCTACGAAGGAGGCACAGGCTAAGTCCCTGGGTCCTGGCAACTTGCCAGTTCTGTGCGTTGGTGATTGGAAGCTGTGGCTGGGGGTGCTTTCAAAAGACCCCGTTTGTACTCCCAGTTCGACTCACGTGGACTGGAACACGGAGTAGCACATCAACAAACTATACACATACACACACATACACCAAAAACTCAATAAGCCCTCTCCTAACCCTTGCATTGACATATCAAAAGTAGGAATGCGGACGTGCTTATCAATCTTGAGAATGTAAGGCTATCCCATCGTACTAAGCACCAGGAATTCAGTACCAGAAGGTAAGTACATAAAATCCAGATATTCAGATAACGTGGATTGTAAGAGAAAGATAAGGCCATGTGATGACCCTCTTGAAAAGTATAAGGACACTCATATATAGTCACCAGTATTTTATTAAGAGCAATAATAATGACTTATTCCTAGTTTATACGACAGGCATATGCTGTTGAAATCAAGATATTAAATTAAAAAAAAAAAATGAAAATAAATCATGCACAATTATACAGTATTTCATTAAAAGTATGAAATGTAAAATTGAAATAAAAAATAAAATTTAAAAATTCAAATATTTCCATTTTCACAAGAAAAATTCATTGCTTTCTTAGACATAGATATAAAATACACTCATTAATCCTATTCTATCAAAAAGAGCACATACCAAGTTATAGCATTATTATAATTTATACATAAAATTGAAGTTATTATTACAGAACATTTGCTTTAATGAATATAAAACTCATAAATATTATTGCTAAAAAGGAAAAATTAAGGAATTTTAATTCTAAACATGATATATTTAAGTTAGAAAAACATTAATGAAAAAGTTTTAAATTGTATTTTAAATCTATAGACATTAAGCTTCACTATATGAAGTAAGTAATTTATCCCCCATATCTAACTGAACATTCAAAGTTTTAAAAAATAAAAACAGTTCTCAAAATAGTTTTAAAAATTAATGCAGAGCACATTACTTTATTTAATAGGTGTTATTTTATAAAGAAGTAGGTTCTATAACAATAAAAAGCAAGCAATTTTAAATGATAGAATAGTCAAAATACATTATAAAATGCTAAGTAGAGTAGTATAATGTGTGTTCTAAATATTTGATATATTTGTGATAGTCAGGTGTAAGCTAATTTCATGATAAATATTTAACTATATATTTTACTTTTATTGATAACATCAACCGTTTGATAGTTTACTTTCCACATTGTTTTTTTTTTATCATGAAATCAGTTTGTATTTGCTAACTGAAATTTATCTTCTTTAAATTGAAAAATGTGCAAAAATGAGATGAAAATGAATATTTAAAAGAATTATAACATTAAAATAGAAAACATTCAAAGTTAAAAATCGATACTAAGCAAAGCTTTTAAATTTCATTAAAGTACTAAAATGCATTTTTACATTGATTTCAAATATAACTGTGAAAAATAAGAAAACCTCAAGAAATAAATTATAAACTCATATACAATGTATGTAACAATGTAAATATTAAAAATGTCTTAAACTTGAAATTTATGTAAAGAGAAGTAAATTAAAAAAAAGAGCTTAATAAAATAAATTTGCTTTTACCAAATTAATTCTAATAAAAATGTGCTTCTACATTAGCAAAAATAAAATTTTATTTATTTAAGATTTGATAAATTAGAGAGAAGCTATTAATGACTTTTTAGGTGGGATTTTCAATTTGCTCTCAGATAGTACAGAAACCTGTCATTGTACAAGTACAAGCCTTAAATATGATAATTGTAAGTACCTGTAAATTAATATTTCTTCAAGAAAAAAGTTTACTGGACGTTGTAGAGGGAAGAGAGAATTAGTTTGAATAAGCTCTTATTGAAAGAATCTCAAGAATCAATAAGCACCCATGCAATGGTATATTAGCCGAGCAAGCAGCTCACGCTTTCATTCACACAATTTTTAAAGGCAGTTCGGCACCTTGAGGTCCAGTCATCATGCAGTCCCAGCAGCATGTGTGAGGCACTCATTGTTCTGCATTTTATTTTTACGATTAAACATACAAAACTGAAGTATATGAAATGACATTTTGAAATGTAAATAAAAAGTTTTCAAGACTTAAAATATGAAAAACTCACAAATTTTAATAAGCCTTATTATTTTTTTTAATTATTGTTAACACAAAAAATAAGATATAAAATTCTAATGTTTATTTTATAATTTCTTGCTAATGCATTTTAAAGACAGTTCTCAGAATTTTAAATGACGAATTGTACAAATTTTAGTTTAAAACTTATTAATTAATGAATGACAATCATCACTAAAAATTTTTTTAATTAAAATATATTTCTGTCCAGAAAAAAAAACTTTTTAATCATTAAAATTTCAAAAATAAAGGAATATTTAACATACTTCAAAAGTATGATTTATGATATTTTGAATGATAATATAAATCATACTTTTAAAGTAAAAAAATTCGAACTTTCAACATGTTGAACCAATACCATCAATTAAAAATCCATCATTAATTTATTGCAATATAAACAAAAATTTAAGAAAAATGAAATATTTTTTGCAAATCACTATTTTTACACAAAAATACTAAATTATTTACAAATGTTTCGTTTGAGTGTCTGGAAAACAAAACTCTTAGTTACAAATACAGCAAATTTTTACAATTTTTACTTTATCAATATATTGCAAGATAATAATTATCATAAAAACAAGCAAGCATTTCATTATATAAGTAGTTAAATAAGTAATATTTTCCTTAATTGGAAAAGAGAGCAACATTAAGATAAAGAAACATATTAGCTTTGTAATTAAAATGAAAAATAAAAATGCATTCACATAAAAACACACATTCAGAGCTCCATGTATTTAGTAAAACTTGGTTTTTAATGAAAGTTTATATTATAGGAATGTTATTTTTAACATCTTATTTAGCAAAGGACCAATTTCAATTTTAGTTTGTAATAATATTTAATTACTATTAAATATTAAAAACAATCGATATAATCTATTAGATTATTATATCATAAATAACATTTCCTTGGAAATTGAATTCAAATATATTTATATTTTACAGGATGGCTAGTAAATACTGTAACACCTCCCAAAGAAAAAAGATTTTATCGCTTAGTAAAGCCATTTCTATTCCTGGGAGAGAAACACAATTTTTGTAAATAGTCAAGATTTTTGCTTAAAGCAAAATATTTAGCATCAGTTTAAAATATGGAGTGCAATATATTAATTTTCAAACAGTTCTTTGATTTCAAACAGTATTTTCTACACATAAAATCTTCAAAGAATAAAAATGCCTTGGATTTTATAAATAGGAAATTTACATATAAAACTATAAATTAATTACTAAATATTAACAGCAGTAAAGAGACTTGGGTCCATAGTTGTCCAAGATCACTTCCTCCTAAATGTATCAAGAATTTTTGAAAAACAATGAAGAAATTTCTGTAAATAAAATGGCAGCAGGAGGGAACAAGGATCATAAAACTATGGAAACCATCTAAATGAAAACCTGTGTTTTCATCTTTATCACAAAAGAATTTGACTTCTGCACAAATATAAAAATGGTTAAAGGTTAAATTGATGAACCAGCATAGTAGCAAAATTGTTGATAGAATATTCTTTGATGAGAAGTAATTTTATGCAGAACCAAGTTATAATACTAAAAATGTATATTCAACTATCTGTGATCTTTAATTATAACGATATATCTGAAAATCTTTAAATTGTAAAATGCTTTTAGAGAAATAATTCTGTTACAATTTGGGCTGAGGAGTCAAAGAAAAATTGTAAATGAATTTTACTGCTTAAAGAGAAAAAAACTAATGCTGAATGCTACAAGCAAGGAATATTGGACATTCATTTTGAATTCATGCTGGTTCAGATTGTATTCCAAACAAAGAAAAAAATAATAAAAAATAAAAAAATAAAATAAATAATAATAATAATAAAATAGATAGTTTAGCAAAATTCAAAACTATTGGCAAAAAATTACTTAAAAACAGGTCCATAACTGCCAGAAAATTATCAAGCAAAAAGATTGGAGACTTTAATTGCATCTAAATACTTAAGACGGTTGAACTTAAGAGATTTTACAATTAAAAGTAAATGTTAATGAGTGCAAAAAAACCTATACCCTCTTAGAGTTTTCACACTGTCTGAGTAAAAAAATTAGCTCTATGAATGATTTGGTTTGAAATTGCCAAAATCTACAACTGATTATGTTTAGTCATCGATAAATAGTTGGTCAAATCAATTAAAATTATTTATTTAAAGGTAAATTTCTCTGTGAAGTATTCATAACATTGAGCATATCATATATATTGGTATGTATATTATATTATTATTATTTTAAAGCAATGCAATAAAATGACTATTTTCAATAGTATTCTGTAACCACCCTGTAATATTTATATTCTATAAAATATGATTATATAAGCAAAAAAATTCAATTAATTAACTTAAATGTATATTGATTATAAATAATTTGGTGTTATTCTACAAAAAGATGATTATTCTTCAACTTTAATTTACAAGTTGTTTTTATAAAAAATTAAGTTTATTTGTTCATATTTAATTTTTAGAATATTATCCTAATTACATAGTTGATACTTTTATATTTCAAATGTTTGAAATATAATAAAAAAAATAACGCTATTTTTTAATAAAAATTAAACTATAATATATTCCTTTTTCAATTTCTTAAATATATAAGACATTTAAACGGTTTTGAGTAACTAGAAAGCTTGAATGCAATATTTTTAAATTTTTTTCAATAAATAAAAATTTTGAATAGTAATATTAGTATATTTATAAAAGAAAATTTTCATGGAAACAAATACACAGCTCTCATATATAAATTAAATAAAATATATTAGGCACAATAGGTTGGCTTTAGTTTCATATTCATACAATCATTTTTTTAAAACATATTTCAATAAGTTAATCAATTCAATCACTTTGAAAAATGTAACCCACACCATTTTCATAAGATACAGTCACAATACAAAAATATTACATCAGTTCAAGTTTCTCAAAAAATAATATGGAAGATTTGTTTTTATAGAGTATTATCAAATAATTTAATATAATAGATATTTAAATAATTGAACATAATATAATTTATATTCAAATTATAAAAGTTAATTGTATCATCAATGCAAAATAGATCTTTTATGCAGGTCAATAAATAATTCTGCATGTTTTGAAAGATTTCAATTCACACATGCATGTTCTGAAGATTTGGTATATGTTTGTGATAAAATAATGTTTTTAAAGAAATTTCTAAAATTTATGATGAAAAAATTGGCAGCTATTATTTAACTAATCAAAGAAATTCTACAGCAAACATATTATAGTTAAACAAAACAACAGGAGCATTAGAAAGTCGTTAATTCTTTTTTTTTAAGTAATCAGTTTCTTACAGTACTAAAAATGTTTCTATTTTAAGATACCAAAAACTTTAGACTTTATACTGAATTTGTCAATAACTCATTCCACATTGAAAAGAACTAATAAACATTTACTAATGGATAAATAATATGCTTGCCTGAAACAGTGGTGACAAATTAACACTTACATTAGATAAAGGCAAATATGTAACACTGTCTAGATTAAACATAGTACAGTCACACACATACAAAATAATCATAATCATCAAGTGAGAAAACAAATCATACAGATCCACTGATGGGTAACATTTCATAGTTTGAGAAACATTAGTTTATCAAACTCTAAATCTACAAACAGATTTTTTTAATTATATCCTTTTTCAATCTGCACAGTTGGATAGCAGAAAAAAATCACTTTTCATAACTTCCAGGTATGTGACATTTTGCCATAAAGGTAAAGACAAAGATTATGGTGGATGGCTTTTTCTTTATCCCATTTAATTATTATTTAAATTTATTGAAGTCTTTTACTAGCGGATGGAGCACCAGGTTTGATGATGTCCCCGTTTGGAGTAGACATAGCCCCACAATTCTTGCAAAGGGGATCAAAGGCGGATCTTTGACTTGGTAACAAAACGAAATGCATACTTGGTTTGGGACAACTAAACTCATGAAATTCAGTATTATTAGAATTCCTACAATATATGATAGAAAAGAAAATGATAAGAATTAAAATTTGAATTCTTATTGTAGTAAGACAAGTAAAAAGTAACATAATATAAAATTTACACTACCTGATTATAAGCATAATAAAATTTCAGAAACACTTTTACCATTGAAATTCTTGCAAACATAATAACACAAATTATTTATTAAATAATGAATCAATCTCTAACAGATTAGCGAATAAAGCACTATGCCCAAGCATATATGAATTCAATAATGCATTGGTTTACAAAAATTAAAATAAATAGCTTTACTGTACATATAGGTATTTATACCGAATATGACATGAAAGTATATAGAAATAAACATAACAGCAATTTAATATGATTACCAATAAGCAATATACTTGGAAACATTTATAATTAGTAACATTTTTTACATCAAGAGAATTTATAAGCATAAAATACTTAAGATTTTTGAGCTTTTATACTATATAAAATAGTTATATAAAGCAAAAGAATTTTAAGATCTTATGATTATTTAAAATATAAGTTAAAAAAATATACATTTGTCACAAATCTATATTTTACTTTTATACTGTGATTAAAAAAATCTCTCTAGTTGAATACGAATTTTTTTAAAATTCAAACTAAAATTTTGTATAGATTAAAATAAAGAATTGTTATGAGTGAATTACAGTAACCATTAGGACTTTAAATTCTCATTAAAATACTGAATGCATTAAATGATGGATACATTGACAAATGACAAATGACATCGTAAATATTTTGAGACACAAAACACCATAAAGTACTTTATGATAAAATAATCACATGGTAATTTACCGATACCTCATTAAAAATATGTCTGATCTTAATGTGGCAATTTGATCATTGATCTTCCAATACCTGATTACAAATGTAAAGGTCAGTTGGGTAGCTGTAACTTGTTTCTTATTTACACGGTTTAATTTAGCCAGGAATTATGGTTTAAAATTATTTCAAATTAATGCAAACATACACGTCCAAAGAGAGAGAATTTAACTGTTGAACGTAAGTAATTAATGTAGATAAATTAAAAAAACAGAGAGAAAAATATGATTTATGAAAAAATTGTGATTTAAGGGAATATTAAAAATATAGCACAAAGGTTAGGATCATTTATTGCAGTTGACCAAGAATTTCCTCTCCTTCCCAAAATTCTTAAAATGTATATTCTCAAAAAATTGATGGAAACATAATTGATTATACTTAACTTAGAATGTCTAAGTAAATTATTCATTAATAAAAGACCAATAACTGAAATATGCAGTATTAAAATACAAAAAGAATTTACAACAAATTTATGAACTATTCCTTAATAGGAAAATTCTTTTGATCAAGTTTATATTAACTACAGCCAACCATTAGAAAAACTTGTTTCAAAATACATTTCATATCACTTTTTAGGATTCATTATACAAAAATATATATTATAAAATTCAGAAAATGGCTAATGATCAAAATTTGAATGTATACACTTTAAATACGATATATAATAAAAAACTGACCTTGTTTCTTCTGCTATTTTAACTTTTTCACAACCATCTGGAGGTTCTCTAGCCAGAAATTTATTAATATGAGGACTGGTTGCCAATTTATTTGTATATCCTTCTAAGTCAGGTGAACCACTGCCTTTACTTCCTGTTAGGATAAAAAACATATTTAGGAAAACTAACTAACCAAAATGTGTATAAGGGCTTGGGGAACATGCCACTGTCTTTCAGATAGAGATTCTTGCTATCACCAACTGTCTGCAGATAAATTTAAAGAAGGGCTACCAAGGTAAGCGTATTCTTATTTTCAGCGACAGTCAAGCTGCATTGATGGCTCTCTACTCATTCCAAGTCAAATCAAAAATTGTAATGGAATGTAAAAATCTCCTTAAGGAACTGACAAATGGGAATAAAATTATTCTTATTTGGGTGCCAGGGCATATAGGAATAGAAGGTAATGAAAGAGCTGATGAACTTGCAAAACAGGGATCCACTTTCAATCCAATAGGAATGGAACCCTTTTGTGGGATTAACATGAAGACTACAAGGAAGGCTATTCAAAAATGGGAAAAACAGGAGATGAACAAAGTTTGGCATGACTCTCCTGGACAGAAACATGCAAAAAGTATGATCTTCAACTCATCTGAGAAAATTGCATCTGAAATTCTTAGATTCCCAAGATTGAAGACTCAAACAATTGTAGGCTTCATTACTTGGCACTATCATTTCAGGAAACACCTTCATACAATGGGACTTTTTAAACAGGAATCAATTTGTAGGAAATGCCACGCAGGGGTAGAATCAGCTCATCATACATGAGTGTGATGCTCTTGCCCTTACAAGATTCACTACTCTTCGTAATCCATATCTTAAAAAGTTACACCTAAACTCTATTGAGGGCCTATCAGACTTTATAAACAAAGTAGGTGACCCAAGACAATGGAACTAGGAAAAAATTTGGCTTGGAGCATGGTACAAAATGCAACAATGCAGAGGTGCCACATATCTGACAAGCTCAAGAAGAAGAAGAAGAACCAAAATGTGAAATAATAAAGTTTTATTAATTAAACTGTTTAATTACATTTTAACACAAAACCATTCCAAGTTAGCAAAAAATAAAATTTTTGCCCAAAGAAAAATTATGAAAAAATTCATTTATTAAAAATTCAGGGGGAGGAGGAATTAACACTGATTTTTCTCACTTTTATTTCATCAAATCATATTCTAATTCAGTAAGTTAAAAAAAATGCAAGCACTTTCTTTTCCTCTGAATTTTTAAAAATAGGTAATCAACAGTAGGTGCACTTTTACAATTATTAATATTAATAATGCAATTAATCCTTATGAAAAATAAAAAAAACTTAAAATAAAGAAACAGTCAGTATTTCATGATTGATTCATTATCATATTTTATGATTTTTAGCTCCACTGCCATTAACAGATTTTTGTTTCCTTTGATCTTAAATACAATAAAATAAATACTACCATCATTTTATATTTATAAGTCAGAATGGGCTGTCACTGAGTTTTTCAGTGCAATGATTTAGAGTTTTCTAAAGAAATGATATTTGTTTAAGAAATATTTTTCTGGTTACTTACAGACTATTTGCCTGAAGGATCATTATAATATGCAAATAATTAAAAAGATTATTATTGAATATTAAAGAATTGGCAACTTTACAATGACAGTATTTTTATTTAGCACTGTAAAGACTTCTGAAATGCTTATTAATTTTCAATTTAAATGTATATGATGAGGCATCTGAGTAAATTTAAGTCAAGAAATAAAGAAAAGTATATAAAAAATAATTAGTGGTTTGAGCAGTAGTTAAATTAGGCATTGTGATAGTTTGTTTGACATGCATGATGTGAGGAATAATCTTTTACATTATTCTGAAAAGCAATTCTCTTTTCTGACAAACGCATAACTTAGCATAGTGAATTTGCAAAATAGTTAAAAATTTCCACTTTGTAATGTCATAACATTTCGAGATTATAATATGATTTCTTGAATATTTAAAGAATACTACCTTTTAAGATATCCTTTTATAGAATATTGTTTAATTCATTTATTGCAAGGAAAATAAATTGATAAGTTTTTAAAAAAATTATATTTATATGTAAGATGTGGAATGTAAGATGTGTAAAGATATGTAAGATGTGGTTATAGAAAATAGAAATACAATATTTCCTCATCCTCATGAACAAGTATTATGAAATCAAAGTATTTTTAATTCAAAAAGAAGATATCTTATCACTAGGATTATATTACTTATCACTTTCTGATATGAATTTCTTGTGTAAAATACAAAAATGCATTTACATAAGTCACATAAAATTATCTTCAGTTACAAAAAAATCAAGATGAAAATTTTCTGCAATGTTTTATTTTAACAATGATGAGTTTAAATTAAAAAATAACAGTGTATTATATATTTCTATTATAGAAATATCAAAAAAATACAAATATTTTCTTCAATATAAAACAGCAAATACATAAATTGGTATTTACTTGCATTAGTATCAATTTTACTCTCAAAAGGGGGGGAAAAAAACCTACCATTACTTGATGGTCTAGAGTTATCCATATGTCCAGGTATAATTGGAACAACAGGTGAGATGGACTGACTGCCACTGTGGGAACTGTTACTACTTTGGCTGGAGCCACGATCAAAAGGAGTCTGAGTGTTTACACTCTGGGTATTACGAAATAAATCAGCAATTGGAGCTCTGTGGCCTTCTGGAGTAGGTTCCAATGTCTAAAAACAATTTTAACATAGTTTAGTTTAAAGTATGGAAAGTATAATAAAAATAAAACACTTATCATTGTAATATCTTAAATCAATTTATAACAATCATTATAGCACTCATAGAACATTGAATCAGAAAAATTTCTTTTAAAATCCTTTCCCATGCTTAATGATATAAAAATTTTATGATCTAAATGATAAAATTCAAAGCAGGACAAAACTTTTTACTTATGACACCAAAGTGAATATTCAAACAAGTAAGGTAAGGTATGTAAGGTATGAAAACTTATTCTTTTAATTTAGATATAAATATTTAGTATAATATTAATATAAAAGAAAACACATATTTTATGAAAATTGTATATATTATTGTATATATATATAATTGTATATATATAAAAGAGTTTTTTTAAAGCTTTTATCAATTACTTAGATTTTTGCTTAAAAAAAATGCAAAATAGAATTATAAAATGTTACCAATGTAGATGACAAAGGTATGATTCAGAAAAACAGTGGCATTTAAAAATTTTTTAGTGTAACTCTTTTTTTTGCTTTTTTTAAATATGTAAAATGATTAAACATGTTACTTAATACAAAGGTTAAAGGGAAATTCAAGTTTTTAAAACTATACCCATTCCAAAGGATGATTTTTAACATATTAAGAACATTAACTTTTTTTTAGTAAATCAAACAAATTAAATTTTTTTGAAATATCACAAAACAATGATTTTTATGTCTTTTTACAATTTTTAAACAGAGAAAAATTTAAAATATTAAAATAAATATATGATTTAAAGATATCAAGAGGAATGTTTTAAATCATCTCTGATTTCAACTATTCAAATCTTTCATGTTTTTATTCAAATTTTTCTAGAATCTATTTTTCCTGTGATTTAGAGTTTATTTTTACTTCTTGTTTCCCAAACATTAGAAAAAGCAAGACTTCCTCAAATGTTTAATTTCTCTTTTATTTGAAACTTAGTAACAAAAATTTCTCAAGTTTTAATATTTTAAATAAAACAATTTCATAAGTAAGCTTATTTTAAAAATATTATTATCTTTAAGTTAAACATATAGAAAAAAATCTGAATTTACTCTATCAGTTTCCTCTCCATCAGTATTGGATATTTCCCTTAGAACTATTCTTTCTATTTCCTGGAAAAAAGTTTTGAGATATTATATATATATACACTAAAAATGCATTAAAAAACAATCAATATACATTAAAATATAAAAATTTCATAAGAAAATAAAGTTAGAATGATTCTACACGAAAACATTTTGACATTAATCATGTTAAAAAAATTTACTTTTTGCTCCATTGAATTGAATGTGAAAGTAAAACAATATTATGTTGCTTTATTAGATTTATAATTATAGAAAAATAAATTTATGGTTTCCCTAAAAAATAACTCAGTTTGTAGCAGCTATGAGTAGTTACCTTCCATGTAAAACCTAGGTAGATTATGCTAGGTGCAACAAGGGAATTTCCCTGACAATGCTTTTACCCACTTCTTGTTATGTATTAGTATTGTTCTTGCTGCTATTTTGTTATTAGTTCGTTCGTAGACGTAATTATTATTACGTTTGAAAATAAAGTGGAAATAAAGAAAAATCTCATAATTGAAGACTAAATAATATTTAAAAAATATTTTTAATTAATCTAAACTTTCAACATATTATTTTGCTTTTCATTAACTAACTGTACATATGTATATGCATGTTGCCATATAATTGAACTTTTTATACCTGATTTAGACCCTCGACACTGCTTCTCATCCTTGGAATGAGAGGTTTTGGAATGTCAGGGATTGGAATAGGAAGAGCACGCGAGGACGCAGAGGCAAAAGAGGAATAGGTGGCACTGGCATTGTTGCCATTGCTAGCAGCATGTTGTGCACCCTGGTGGTGGGGAGAGATGGACGGCAGAATAGGAGATGTGGCTCCACAGGCGGACGATGATATGGCATAATGGTCCCCTTGAACAGGACTCTGCCTTTGGTAAGAGCTGGAGGGCCCCGTGAGGCGGCTGCTGTGATTGGTCCTTTGCAGGCGTTGGCGGATATACTATAAAATACAAATATTTTAATAAAATAAAGTATTCTCAATGAATAAAAATACTATATAGTAGTGATGCACACAGTATAATCCTAACTGATTCCGATTTTTTCATAATTTTTTAATATTCTGATTTGAAAGTTTATAAAGAATCAATAATATTTTTCATTATATTTTATAACAAACACATAACATTTTTTTATTATATTTTCCTTACAAAAGTAATCAGAATATTTACCAAGCATTAAGTACAAAAGTTAAAGAAATGCATACTAAATGTCACAATATCTTTACTATTTTAATTGTACATAATTTTAAATACAAATGGAAATCTCAATTATAAAACAGTAATTATACTTCAGGTACTTTTGATATTTAATTTAATAAACTTTAATCAAAGAATGGCATATGCAGTTTATTACAATGAGAAATGCAATGAAAAACAATCTTTACTTTTTATTGAATTTAAAGTGATTAAAAAAATAGTAAAATTTTAAACTTTATTAAATGAAATTTATGAATTTTTTTTAATTTCTTGCAGTAATGAAATAAAATTTTACCTGAACTTTATTTATTCATACAGTACGAAAAGTTCAATATATTTTCTTAATATACAAATAATGTACATTTAATCAAAATATGGATTAATAAATATAGAATTTAAAAAAAATCATGTTTTAATAGCATTTTAATAAAATAAAGATTATTTACAGACTTTTTCAATCTACTTAATTTTTAAAGTAATAACATTAAAAAATGCTATTATTTGTTTTTTTATAAGATAAATGATTTCACTCAAAATTTTACTAAAATAAATTTTCTTCATCATTTTGTTATAATTTAATTAAATCCTGTAAGCAATTCTTGATTTAATAAAATTTTCAATTAATCTATTGAAAATTAAAAAACAAAATGCAACTATTTTTAATAGTTGATTTTTATATTTATGTACTTTTTTTCCACTGTTAAAAATCTTTCATAATCACGATATATTATCATACTTTTTTATTGTATTTATTGTGAAACAAAATTATGAATATCATCAATATAATCTGTTTTTTGTACAAATGATTCACACTTCTTAATGTAAAATCAAAGTAATGTGCTGGAAACCCTGAAAGCAACATGAAATAAATAAAAAATTTTAAATAAAGAAATTTTTCGATAAAAAGTTGCTGACAAATTAGTTTTCTTATGTTGATTTGATTTACTTATCATATAGCAGTCATTTCTTTCATACAAGGGCTGTTTAGACTAGAATCTACATTTTAAGCGAATTTTGAATTGTTGAAACAAAGGACACAGCGAATTCGGTTGACAGTTTGACATGCTATTATATATATATATATATATATATATATATATATATATATATATATAT